>JAIFZK010000012.1:11657500-11822500 GCA_027481765.1 Tenualosa thibaudeaui | reverse complement strand
ACATTTTTCCACACGTCTGACTGGACATAAATTAGGGCCAGTTACTACCATGATGAAGGGTTAGTGAATCTGTGTGTCTGTGCCCTTGTGTGTTTAAAAAAAAGCCCAGTAAGCTGAGAGACTACTGTAGATATGTATCTCAGCACTTTGTAAAAATCAAATGAAAGTGTGTGTGTGTGTGTGTTGGCACATGGTTGTCTGTTCTTACAGTCTCCTGTTGTAGTGAGAAGAACAAACAACACCCTGAACATAAATTAAAGGTCTTCACAGAACCATAGGGCAGTCTTGGTTCTCAGAAATCTGTTGATAAGCCAAAAGTTTCCTTTGGCACTCTGGGCCTCTCCTTGATGTTTCAAAAACACCACAGCCTCAGCAAGGGCTAAACTAACACACACTGCAGGATCACACACACACACACACTCACACACACAACCTGAGATAACAAAATCTAGCGTGAACAGGAAACTTAGATATCAGGCAGGGGGCAGATTATGAACTAAGTTTGAGACGTACGTTTGAGAGATACGTTTGTTATTGTGGAATTCTTCAACTAAGATGGAGAAATACACCGTAAGATACCTGTCTTCAAGCTCCTACGTTGCCACTGCATAGATGCTATACTGAGTGGGTCTGATTGTTTGTTGGTTTACTGATACTGTATGAGACTAATGGAAGAGTGAACGAGAGTGTTGAATGAGAGGGTGTACAGGTTCTGCACATCCCTGGGTGCATCCATCTAGTACTTGGCTCTGGTTAAGACATATAGATTGGTGCATCTATCCACACACACAGGAAGCATACTCCTATGATCTTCATGATGTCTGATACGTTAAGTTTATCCTGTGAGGGAAATTCAGCATTTTGCCCATCTGTGAATTAGTGACATGCACAGCACATGACAAACACACAGTAAGTGACACACACTAAGTGGGCAGCCTGCTGCTGTGGGCCATACCCGGGGGGCAGTGTGAGGTTTCAAGATCACACCCCAGCTTTTGGTCCTTTTTGTCTTCTGTCTGCTCTCTACTCTCCTGTCAATACATTTCAGTAGGTTTCAGAACAAAAGTGTGTGTGCATTTGGATAACCAGGACATCTGTCACTTGCATACAAGACAATGCATAAGATGTCACCTTTCTCCCTCTATGAGTTGGTAAAAAGTACATGCAAGCAGAAAACTCTGAAATGTCCTCCCTCTCTCTCTCTCAAACACACACACACACACACACGGCTCCTCAACAACTCCTACGGTGATATTGTTCCAACAGTAAAAGTGTCAGGCTGTGAAGATTAACACACTCCTATTATCAGTACACTCTGCTGTTTACACTTCAGGAGGCTCACGTGAATACCAATTTCACTTCAAAGAGAGTCGTGTGTATCTGCAAACATTGCTGTGTGTGTGTTTCTATCCACACTAAATGTAACAGTATGTGTGAGCATGCTGTGCATCAGTCCATTTGATACAATTCAGTGTGCACACAGTATACAGTATCTCTCTCTCTGTGTGTGTGTGTGTGTGCATAGTGGTGTAAGAATTACTGAACATTATTAATGAATATTTATGTCCACATGTATACATCCTATGTTGCAATCACTGTTAACATTTGTGGCATGTTGCAGCCTGCTGTACAACTAAGGCAGATAACTATGGTTTGTCAATGCTAATATGACCGCTAATGAATCGGCATGGGTCTCCTTAGACTCGAGCACAAATAACCATGCATCATCGAGCCCCCATCTTTCAGAAACATGAGCACTGGCACTATATATAGTGCTGGGGCTTCAAAGCGGCAGCTCACTGGAGACCAGGGGGAAAGGTGATCGGCCCGTGCCTCAAAAGCACGACTCGAGAGCGGCTGGGCTGTCTTTGCGCTCCAAAGACCCTGAGGTTGGTGTGTTCATATTTCCTCTGGTCAAACTGATGTTTCTTTTTTTTTCGTTCTTTTTCTTTCTGTATTTTTTTCTTTACCTCCATGTAGAAGCAGGCTTGTGAAATAAAAAAGGAACATTCTGCGAGGGGCCCTTGAACCAGAGGGTATATCACAAACCCCATCATCAGCCCGTCAGGATGCTCCATGAACTGGGTGGAAGTGGAGGTGATGGAGGTAAAAGCTTTTTCAATGGTCTCTTTCTCAGAACCCTGTTCATGGGATTCTCATTCTACATTCCCCACCACCTTACACCTCAGCATACACACACATATACACAAACATGTATGCACACACAACAAGCACACACAAGGACACACACACCCCATGCCTCTTTCCTGTAAAGTGGAAACACACACTCACACAGTAAGATGTCAGATTAGAATGCGAAAACACACCACTCTGATTCCTCTGAGAATTTCTGTACTGGCGAACACCCCTTAGTCCCTTAACACACACACACACACACACACACACACACACACACACACACACACACACACACACACACACACACACACACACACACACACACACACACACACACACACACACACACACACACACACGCGCAAGCACGCACACACACAGTCCTATACTCACCCCCTACCTAAAAAACTCATATAAAGGCACACCAGGCAACGTTTGTAGGATTCGCAGTCACTTCACTGATTAAATGGTTCATTACGAGGTGATTGAAGGTTCTCTCAGATGACTCCAGCATAGATTCATGGTTATTGGATGGTTATTACACTTACGGATCTCAATCGGTGAGGCTGTGAAAATGAAACTGAAAGTGAATAAAACAAAATTGCGTTTATTACCGGCTTGTCAATCAACGTAATGCTACGAAAAATAATCGCTGGTTCCCATTCTTTGGTTTGCAAACAAATTCACATTGATTGCTGAGAATGTACCATGTTGTTGCTTTTTTGTTTTTTTTAATCAGCGACTGTAGGGGGAGCTCCAGAGGTCATGCCTGCTATACCTTTAACCATAGACCCTTACCTCACCCATTATGTGCATAGAGCATAATGTATGTAACTATGTTCTAGACTGTCTGACTGACTGAGTTATGAATGGGATCTGTACTGTCCATGCATCACTGAGAAAAGGTCAACATGGCAGGCATTAGAAAGGGACATGAAGAAAAGGAGATAGAGAGTATGACACTGTAGATGGATAGACAATTGGATACAGATAGAAAGATAAAGAGGAAGGGAGGAAGGGAGGGAGAGAGAGAGAGAGGGGTGGGGTTCTGAAACAAACCCTTAACACACCACTTAACACACCCAAGTACACTTGCACAGACACACATACATTCACCAACACACTTATTTGAGGCAGAAGGGAACTGGGGAGGATAGATCAACATTACCACTTAATTCAATTAAGTTAAGTAAGGCACATAAAAGTTCGGCAAAGTTCACCAATCTCTATTTCCCTCAGTCACACACAAACACACACACACAAGGAAAGAATCCATCCTTTCAACAGGAGCGCCCTCCAACTGTCTCTGAGGTCCTTATGGAGACATGAACACCTGGATCGGCAACCAAAGTGCTTAACTGGAGCTCTGCAATGATGGTATTTGTGTGTGTGTGTGTGTGTGTGTGTGTTTGTATGTGTGCTGAGGGAGGAATCCTCTGCTGGAGGCTCTCATTTCAATAACCTGCTAGGCCCGTTCCCAATCAACGTAAGGACATTAACCACTTACCGCAACCCAGCCGGGACCAGGGGAGGGAGGGAGAGAGGGAGGGGGGAAGCTTGCGCCGCCACGCTAACAGGGTTAGCCTAATAGCCTCTGCAAGCACCGCCAATGCATCTTAGCCCTAAGGGTGGAGGTAGTGAATGTGTGTGAGAGTGCATTTTGCGTGTGTGTGTGTGTGTGTGTGTGGAGGGACGGGGGTCAGTAGCTGATACCCCACCCACCACCTAAAAAAGAAAAGAAAAAATGAAAGAAAAGGAGGGGGAGGACCCAGAAGAGCTGGCTAATCAGCCTGCCTGCTTGGCACACTTCATAAACGGGTGTGTTTGGGGACGGCGGCTCTTATAAGCTCTGTTGACTAGGAGCAGTGCAGAAGCAAACACGCTCTAACCTGCCCTCAGGCTGTAGGCATACGAGGAGGGAGGAGGTAGAGAGAGAGAGGTATATATAGAGAGAGAGAGAGAGAGAAAGAAAGAAAGAGAAAGGGAAAGAAAAATAGATGAGGGATGATGTGAACGATGGTGACAGAGAGAGATGTATGAAAGTGTGTATGTGTTTGTATGCATGAATAAATGTGTGTGTAAGAGTGTGTGTGTGTGTTGACTCAGGTTGCTCATCAGTGCTGAGTGGGTGGATGTGGGAGAGGTGGGACTCATGAAGCCCATGATCACACATGGATGAAATCACAGGGAAAACACTCATTCATTTCCTGACACACACACACACACACACACACACACACACACACACAGCAATCCACTCTCCACTCCTCTCTGGACATCTCTCCCCCCTCTCTGATAATCCTTTAGGATCCTGGCTCTGACGAGATGGCAATACAGAAAAATAAACAAACAAGCAGTTACCACACACACACACAGACTTCTGTCAAAGTACAGAAAACCCTCATAATCCCCCTAGAACACAATCCAACACTGACCAAATACGTACTCTTTAATGAGATCAAAGGCCAACCAATTCCACTAACCAGTGACCATGCCACAACTTCCCAGAACACACACACACACACACACACATCACCCCCGCACTCATTCTCCACCCTCTGAAATCAAAGGCCCTGGCTGGAGCAGACTTCGAAAGTCAACATTTTGTCATAGTGACCAGTGTCTCAGGATGTCCATGAGGGAGGGCAGCCAGAGGGTATTTATGGGTGTCTGTGTGTGTGTGTGTGTGTGTGTGTGTAAACAGATTGAGATGGCGATGTGTTCTCTCCTCTGTTACTGCATTTGTACATGTGAACGTGTGTTTCTGCATGAGGTGTGTGTATGTGAGTTTCTCTGTGTGAGATGTATGTCTGTGTGTGTGTGTGTGTGTGTGTGTGTGTGTGTGTGTGTGTGAGAGAGAGAGAGAGAGAGCTCTGCTGACAGGTGCATTGTGGGGGTCTGTTTCTGCTCCAAGGGAAGGCTGGCAACAGCTCATAAAAACAGAGCTCTAGACCAGCAGGCCTGTGCCAACCAGCGCTGGCTCCAGACGGGACAAAACACACACACAAACACACACACACACACACACACACACACACCAACATGAGTAAATAAATATGCACATCCACACAACTCAATCACACACACATGCACACCCATAAACACACACACACAAACACACACACTCTTCTCACTAAAACTTTTCTCAAAAGTTTCTCCATTTCCCTCTTTCTCACAGACACACAATTCAGAGCAGGAGAGAGAGAGAGAGAGAGAGAGAGAGAGAGAGGGAAGCAACTTAAACTCAGTCTCACCTGTAATCACATTACATCATGTCATGCTGAGAGGTTCTTTTGTGTACATCAGAAATACAGGGCAGTTTGGCCCAGCGCACGCACAGACACATGTGTACACACACACACACACACACACACACACACAATGATTGTGGATAAACACCAAATTGATTACCGGTATGGGAGTGAGTTTCCAGCACAATGTGTGTTCTGGAGCAAGGGATGCGTTACACACTTCTGTGAGTTATCCATCATCATCCACATACACACACACACACACACACACACAGACAACCATGAAACACACAGGTTGGACCATAACTAAATACACTATGCAGCTGGTGGTTTTGTTGAAGCCAGATTTTCCACTAATGCCAAGCATAAGATGAAACGGCAGCAGAATCAGTGGATTAGCATAAACCTGGAGAGCAACAGCGTGATGGTGTGGATAACCTCTGGTACTGGAGACTTGCTGGGAAAAGGAGGCAGCACGAAATTTGAGTGAAGCATTTTACTATGCAGGAAAAAGCCTGCATACACACACGCACACACACACACACACACACACACATTTAAACACACACACATTCCGTACGTGGCGAAAACAACACAACATACTTTACAGCAGGAGGGAGCAGAGGACAGATGATGGAGATTGACTCTGACACACCACAGGTTACTCAGGTCATCGTGCACTCTCCAACACACACACACACACAGACAGACAGACAGACACACCACAGACGCAGTCTGAAATCCCCAAGGGTGTGGTGCCTCGGACTCTTTCTCATTTTCATCAGGCTGTAGTAGGGGCAGCCCTCGGGCACTCCCAAGGCTGCCTAAGGACCCAGCTGCTCTGAACACACGGGTCCTGAGTTGGGGAGGCTGTGTTTTGGTGGGACTTGTGGGACACTGTTGATAAATTGGCCCCACAGTTAATCAGCTCACGCTCATGACAGGGAGACAGAGGACTTCCTCTGAATATACACCTGATAGCAACTGTCACTGTGGCGACTGGGCATCAGTCTTGACAACAGGAACTGGCAACATGGTGAAGAGAACAAATGAGGTGTATATGTGCATGTGTGTGAAAGAGAGACTGATAAAATACTATAGCTGTATTTTATAGAAGTAAGGTGTGTGTGTGTGCATCAGGATATGACTTTCGTGGTAAAGGGGTGTGTGTGTTTGTATGTGGGGGATTAGCTGGTGATATATGGATTTATTTAGAGCCACACAAACACAAACAAACTGACTAATGTGGGCTGGGAATGTGTGTGTTTATGTGTGTGTGCGCGCACGTGCGTGCGTGTGTGTGTGTGTGTGTGTGAGAGAGAGAGAGTGCAAATTAATTCAGGGAATGATTAGCACATGGTCAGCTGGGGAGTGATTGGATTTGCACTCTCCCTGTGGTGAATCTGGTTTATTATAGTCTGCAACACACACACACACATACACACACACACACACACACACACACACACACACACACACACACACACACAGAACAAAGAACCATACTCATCCTGACACACCTCTACAAATACTGAAAAATATATACAAACACATACCAGCTCCTCTCACAGGCTGTCAATCACCATATAGGTAAATAATTCCCGGGAACATCTGGGAAGCAGCTCCTTGCCTGTTAATTATACAGAATTCCCACCAGCACCATAACGGCTGCCTCTCAGACTAGTCAGGTGATGGCTTTCATTTAGTTTAAAAACCTGGAAAAACCATCAGCATTGACACCACCACAACATATTCAAGCGTGAGTGTGTGGGTTTGTGTGCATGTTACTGGCAAGTGTAGTTTCACATATGCTCAATGACAACAGCAGTTCTAGGGGGCACCCTGGCTCAGTGGGCTAAGGACCTGGGTTTGAGTCTTCCCAATCTCTCTCTCCCACTCATTTCCCGGTGCTCTCTACTATCAAGGCAAAAAAAAGGCATGATGTGTAAATTTACCAGTGACCAAAGACAACTTTTATTAAGCCAGCTCAAACAATGATACTGTACATTATACAGTAAAACATATTTCAGTCTTCTCTTTGGTCCACTTTCATTGTGCAAAATATCTGTACAGCACTGTAAATCAATGGGCAACATTAAACCTGAAGCAGGGGACAGAGTTGGACCATCATCAGACTTTAACTGTGCTTAATAAATTGATTACAAAATGTCCATCAAAAACACCATGTCAGCATCTCTGATGTTGGGTACAGAGGTCAGAGGGAGACAATGAACCTCACTGAGGTTCTGATCTAGAATTCTAAGATGCAAGGTTTCCTGGGAACTAGGGATTCTAACTGAAACAGAATTGTGTGCCATATTAGAGAGCCAAGATGATCAAAAGGAGTCGTGGACTTAGTCCCTTGTCCTGGCAAAGAATGTGAATGTGGTTCTGTGTCCTACCACAGAACTGGAAATTATCAGTAATTGTTATAGTCACAGAACCCAGCTGTAGTCCTGTGCTCAACAGAGGACTCATAGGAGATGCGTTACCTGGTTCTAACTCACCAGGTCATAGGACATCTAAAGTCAGGTTCAAGTCCAATGTCCTAGCGGAGGACCCGTATAAGGTCCAGGGTGATGCGGTTCCGCTGGCGGTCCACATCGATGACGCGGACTTCCACCCGTTCTCCAGGCCCAAGGGCCAGGCTCCGTCGCCGAAGGTCCTCAGGCAGCTTGGCCGCTGTCATGAAGCGGTTGGGAATGAGTCCGTTCCGGCCCACGCCCACGTCCACGAACGCGCCGAACAGAGCCGTATTGGTGACCCTGCCTGTCAGAACAGCTCCAGCGTGTAAGTCGCTCATGGACACGATCCCACGCTTGAAGTCAGGCTGATCGAAATCTGGACAGATAGTCAGGGAGGGAGGGAGAGGGAGAGAGAGAAAGAGAGACTGGCTTTTAAAACCCTTTTACTGAATCACTGGATGGATCAAAGACAGCTATTTCAATAGATGACCATGCATTAACTATGCCAACACCCTGGAATGAGAGCACATTGGCTATCATATAGCACCAATTAAATAAAAGGTATCCATCATATCATTAGCGGCAAGACGGAACATATGGAGGTGGATGGAGATGGAGAGGGAGGGAGAGAGAGACTGAGGGGGAGAGATGGGGCCGACAGATGAGAGGAATTAAGACAACTAAACCTTCTGAAAGTAGACCTGGACGGGAGGGAGGCAGAAACCTTAGAGTGCAAGTTGGACGACGAGAGAAAGAGACGGCTCAGGTTACCAACGACAAACCAAGACTTTTCTCCTCATCCCCCCCTCACAAAATTCCGTCCTTCCACCCCTGTGCCTGGCTGGTTTCTCCAAGTCCATTTTCTGGTCAGGGGAAACGGAGCGCTCTATGGTAGGCCCTTCAACATAAACACGGCCCTCGGCGGGGTTTGCGCTCCAGGAAACATTCATCCACAATTATGCCTATCCGGGACACCTTACCTAGCGCATGGTTCGCATATCATCTATTTGTACAGCTGGTTGTCCACGGGGTGTGTGTGTGTGTGTGTGTGTGTGTGTGTGCGTGTGTGTTGGTGTGGGTGTGGAGACAAACCTGTCTCGCCCAAAACCCCCGTTGGGAAAGTTAACTCTCTGGTCTGAGTGCTGCACCCACAGTAAGGCTGAAAGACATGGTGCAAGCGTGGTGAGTGTGTATGTTTGTGTGTGTGTGTGTGTGTGTGGGCGTACGTACATGTGGGTCAACATGGGGCTCAAACTCCTTGAAGTGGAGATTTAGTCAGAGCAGTGATCCTTAATGGTGGTCCTAATGGTGCGGTGACGGTGAGTGTGTATGAGTGTGTCTGTGAGTGTGTGTGCGTGCGCGTCTCGGTGTGTCTTTGTATATAGCTATGAATGGATGATTGCCCTGCCAACTACTTGCTATGAAGATGTAGCTGGACAAATGCCAGTGTTGAAAATGAATGGTGGAGATCTGTGTGCAGGGTGTCTGAGAGAGAAACTGCCACTCCTTCAAGTGCAGATGAAGTTATGATATTAATCCTACACATGGAAAAAACTTCATAATCCTCATAATAATCAGAAAAATAATCAGACTTGGAATTTAGTTAAGTAGCATTGTGTTGTATCATAGCATAATGTAGTGCACAGTTAAGGTTAGTTGGTAAAAGCTAGATCAATATCAGTGATAGCAAAGGATGTCGGTTCAGTATGTATGCACGCACGCACGCGCAGACACACACAGATCCACACACACATGCGCGCACACACACACACACACACACACAGATGAAATGAGCTCAATGTTGGGCAATAAAACGCTGAGACCTAGCACATCCAAAATTTTCAAACCATTACTTCATATCTTGCACAGGCAGGCAGACACACACACACACACAAATCCAAATCTTTGAGATGGAGTTGGCACCACCCTTCCACCTACACTCTCCATCTTTACTTCTTTCCCTACTCCCCTCTTTCCTCTTTTTTCTTATAGTCCCTCTCCTCTTTTCCCCTTTTTACTCTCCTCTCTTCCCTTTTACCTTCTCTCTCTCTCCCCCTCCTGTCTGCTATGACTCAGGGGAGTCTGAGTGTAGCTGGGCTGGGCTCCAGGCTTTGAAGGCCCAGCGTGTAATTTGGAGGAGGAGAGGGGGAGAATAGAGGAGGAGGAGGTGTGTGTGTGTGTGGGGGGGGGCCCGCAGGCCAGATGCGGGTTATTAAAGAGCCTCGGGCCTGTAGATACATCATTAATGAAGAGAAAAACAGAAGCTCCCCATCAGTGTGTACTTACAACCCCTCACAGAGACAGAGGGAGAGTGGGAGAGAGGGAGGGAGGAAGAATGAGGTAAGAAGAGAGAGTGTGTGTGTGTGTGTGTATATGTGTGTGAGAGAGAGAGAGAGAGAGAGAGAGAAAATAAGATAAAAGGGGAGAGTGAAAAATTTGGAGAAATGGGAAAGAGACAAACACAGAGACAGGTAGATGAAAAAGAAAGAGCGAGGGTGCAGAGTGATGTAAACAGAAAGAGGGAAAGAAAAACAGAGTTAGTGAGAGAAAGGGAGACAAAGAGAAGGAGTGGGAAAAGGGTGACACAGTGAAGGACTGTGAGACAAAGCAGGTGAAGAGAAAGCAGGAGGGATAGACCAAAGAGTAAGGAGGGGGAGAGAGGGAGAGGGAGAGAGAGAGAGAGCGGCTGGTTTTAACATCAGTGGGCGTCTGAGCCTACGCCATTCGTCTACGACAACCAGCCCATAATGTCACACCCCGTCTTTCACGAGCCTGACATGAGTCATGGGTGAGACAGGGGGAGGAGGTGCCATCAGGAAGAGATGTCTAATTGGCTCAGAGCTTTGAGGAAGTTAGACATGATTGGCTGAGAACAGAGAGAAGGGTCAAGCAGGGTAGAGATCTTAGACAATGAGTGCTGCTGGGGTTGGATATGTGAGGCATGGAGCCAGCAGATGCCTGTCAAGGCGATTGGCTCAGGGCCATCAGGAAGTGACCCTGATTGGCTCATGGCTCTGAGGAAGTGGTGAGTGACTGGCTGAGAGGGGTTGTGGATGTGAGGCACAGTGCCAGCAGTAACACAAGCACCACGCTCACCAGCAGCAGTAGCAGTGACGGCTGTAGACAGGCCTTTGCTGAGACCTCCTGAAGAAATCTATCCAGGGACGAGGATTACAGGGGACAAGAGGGACGTGTGTGTGTGTGTGTGTGTGTGTGTGTATTTGAGACATGCAGACAGCCAAAGTGCTCCTCTATAGGCATTGTGTAGATCCCCACTTTAATGCAGATAATCCTCTCTAGGAACAGTGTCCAGACACACACATCTCTTCAGCCCTCAGTGTAGACTGCCCAGACCAGTGGCTGTAAAAAGTCTCTAATGGACAGTGTAAGGTTCAGTACAAAGTAAAGCCAAAAAATAAATAAATAAATAAAAATCAGCAGAAAACACAATCACCTTCTTTCCTTTGTCTTCAAGTATATAGAAAGCCAATGTAGGACAGCATAGGAAGAAACCTTATATACATTCCCAATCTAACGCTTTAATAACTCTACTGTCTACTGTCTACAGTCTACTGATCAAAGACAAAAAAACTCCTAAAATTCCTATATCTCCTCATAGTTGCCATTTGAATTTATTATTAAAGGGATTACCCGGAGCGAATAAACCCAAGCCCTGTTGTTTCATGTTTTCAAATGTTCTTGTTAGGTTTGAGAACGTCAGAATTTGGTGCAGTGTAGATCAAACAGCGAAACAGCAGCCAATGCTAACTGATGAGGGCAAGGGCGTTTTGCTTTCTTACGTCCGCATCTGTTAGCGTTAGCTGGCCGTTCACAAATTTGGTCTACGTTGTAGCAAATTCTGTCATTCTTATGCCTCAAAGCACAGGGATATGGGCTGACTGAGTCCGGAGTCCTTTAGTGACACAATTCATGTATACACCTCTCTCTCTTTAGTCTGTGTCGCAAAGCAGGAGCTTGACACTACCAAGGTGGTGGGGATGTGTAGGGCAAACACCTTTCAGCAGTTCTATCTCCACTGAGAGGGTGAAAGCGGAAGGAGAGGTGCAAACGTTCTCCAACGTAGGTGTTCTATTTTGGCAAAGAGGAGTTGAGCTTTCATACGCTAATACCAAAGATCATTAAAAAGTTTTTGTTGTGACTTTGTTCGTGTTTTCTCCCATAGATGTTTGTCTTGGTCAGTGTTCAATGATCTTTGGTTCTACTGCAGGACCTGCAGACCTTACCTGATGCAACCACTGTCCTGTCATTCAAACCCTGACTAGAGCAGCTAAAATGGCATGGCTCCTTCAGTGCAGTGTGATTTTTGATGACACTTTAGCCACAGTGTTGCTTTTAAAAGAGCATTAAAAGAGCATTTGTGTGTCTGGGGTGTGTGTGTGTATGTGTTGGATGTCAAAGCTGGGCATCCATGTGAATCCGTCCACAATGAGCTGCAGTGTGCATGGGGTGGTGTAAGAGTCAGTGTGTGTGTGAGTGTGTGTGTTTACCCACCTTGTCGGATGTCAAAGCCGGGTGGCTGTGTCAGTCCGTCCACAATGAGCTGCAGTGTGTCTGGGGTGGTGCCCAGGCTGCGGGCTACAGCCTCCATCCCCTGGTCCCTCACACACGCCTCCACACGCTGTTTCAGCTCCACCTGGCCCAGCTGGTACACACTACCCCCTACTACTGACACAAACCTGGGAGTGGGAGAGAGAGAGAGACACAGAGAGAGACAGAGGCACACAGAGAGAGCGTCATAACCTTTATTTTTCAACATGATTCTAAATGTATCTGTAATTGACTTTTGATCCATTTTTTTGCCAATGTAATTGAGCTTTGGCAATGATGTTATGCCAATAAAGCTTTCTACAGTCATGAATTTCATATCTGGTTTTGTGTTAATTTTAAATACTACATCAATCCAAATAAAATAAATAAAGCTAGCAAACAAATACGAACTGACCTACTCTTAATCCAGCGAAAGCGAGAGAGAGAGGTGCCGTCACACACACACACACAAAAGATAATATGAGTAGTGGGGGTGTGTGAGGAGTCTTAATGAATGGGTTTTTAATGGAGCCCTCCAGGGGCCTCCTCACGTGGACGGACTCCCAGGGCTGAGACCAGGGCCGCAGGCAGGGGCCAAACACTAGAATACGGGCCTGGGAGGAGGGGTGGGGGTGTGAACGGCTGCGGGGCATGGGATAGGGGTGGGACAGAGAGGGGTGGATTACTACTGCCTACATCTCAGCTTACACTCTGACCAGAGAGGGCAGTCACAGGAGGATGCACAATAAATCACTAAAACACTTACAGCCACAGGGTGTGTGTGTGTGTGTGTTTGTGTGTGCGTGGGATAGAGAGACTACTACAAGACTCCAACAAACGCAGTAGGATGTCGGATAGAGCTGGGCTCATAGGAGCAGCCCCCATGTCAATCAAATCTCTTGCCTGGGTCAATCCAATGACCTTGGTGCCAAGAGAGGTCAAGTCCCTCCACCTCTGGAGATGTGAGCCTGAGTCGGAGTCCTGCTAGAGGCGGGTCAGTCCCACTGCTCTCAGGAGTGCTCCAACCCTCTCTCTCCAACACAGCTAGATTATGAGGTTGGATATAAATGCCGGCGCCTACTAGACGCGGAGCATCAGATGCTGGTTATGGACGCCATCTAACATTCTGATATTTCCATTCACAGTGCTGCCATCAAAACATAGCCAAATGATACAATGTAGCGCTACTGTAAGGCATAACAAGGAAACACAAAGCATTAATGCCATTAAGACTGCATTTGCTTTATGAACACACTATGCAATTAAATTGCCGTTTTTATCAGCCAAATACGTGTTAGATCACCAATATTGCACTAGTTACTGTTGTTTACTGTGTTGCTATGTGGTTTTTAACAGATGGTATTATCAACATTAGCAAGTAGTTGGAAATAGCAAAAATACATGGACATTACAGAAATCCAAGCCATTCTTATGGGCTTGATGTGCAGATTTTAAAACAGTTTTCTAAACTTCCGTGGCAGACGTGCGGCAGATGTTTCCACTGTGCTTTGCTGCATTAAAAACAATGGCGTTCTAATTTTTTTCTTCTCGACATCACGTCACAGATGTGTCCGGTGGCTGCTGACCTTAAGTGTCAGACAAAAACATTTATTTATTCATCTATTTATTTACAAAAACATTGGACTGATGACACTGGCACATTTACACCTTTCTTGCTGAAATATTTTAGTTTATGTTCTTGATGGTGATTAAAAGTGAAGTACAACATAGACAATAAAATGAACATACTTTCTGTGTTGTACACAATTGTTTACATTGATTGTAAAAACAATTAATGAACCGTGACTCATATAAGCCAGAGGATTCAAGCCCTGCTACTCCCTGAACCTGTTGTCTTACATTTTATTCCACATTCAGCACTTATTTTCAGATGATTTATGTCTGGGGCCATAGATATGGTGCAAGCAGAGACCTGTAGGAGTATTTTTTGGTTTCCCCATCTTTACAATAATCCCACGCTGTTCCCTGGTTCCCATCCCTCTCAAGGTCATCCATCATGACTGCTCCTCATCCTCCCTGTCCTCTTCCCCCCCCCCCTCTCCCTCCCTTCAGCGAACAAAAAGGCCTTTGCTGTTGGACAACACGAGTCCTGGTCTGCCAGCATTCTCCTCAGTGCTACAGAAGGCCTGTTTCTAACACAGCAACGTGACCTCAACACTCACCCCTGTCAGTCCACTGCCACCACTCAAAACCCCCTGACTCTCTTCTCTCTCTCTCACGCACACACACACACACACCGCTGATTTCATTCATACACACCAGCAAGCTTTCACACACACGTCACAGCTCTTCTCTGGAGACCAGTGGGCTCAGCAAGTGAGGGACACTTTGGCCAGAGGTGCTGGCTGGAATGCCACAGGGTCTCAACGGACAGACATGACTGATTGTAAGTGTGTGTGAGTATGTGTGTGTGTTTGTGTGTTTACAAGCATGCCAACCAGCATAAATTTGTGAGTATGTTAGAGTTTGTAGTGCTTATAACTTCTGTAAGTGTGTATAAATATTGAGGACTTCTAAGAAGCATTTGCATATAGCTGTGTGAATCTGTCAGGAAGTCTGCATATACCTATTTATTTGTGTGTGTGTGTGAGACACTGCATGAGCAAGTATGCGTCCATGTATATTTGTGTCTGTGTCTCTGTGTGTGTGTGTGTGTCTGGTGGAATGTGAGGCCACAGCTGAGGGGGGACCTGCATGGCGGAGTCGTGCTGATGGATGGCCGTCGCCGTGGCAGCCTGACGCCAACCAGCCACAGCAGCTGTCCAGTCTGTGATTGACAGGGCAGGTGGAGCCCACTTCCTGCTCCAGAGGAGTCGAGGGCCGCAAAATCCACACTCACACACAGACCCACCCCGACCCCCCCCCCCCCACACACACACACAATATCTGTAAATCATTACATACCGTGACCTTATTTAACACATGCACACCACATGATCTAGAATGCCTGGACATGTGTCAGCAAATAAGGAGTAGCAAGCTCCTTAATACATCTTTACTTCCTTGTGCAGTTCCCTCGGTACACACACACACACTTTATTCTCTCCTTGTCCTTAAAACCTGCTCTGCTGGCAGAGGTGATGGAGAACAAGTAACCCAATACTGCCTGTGTACAAACTGCAGCTGCACAGCAGTCAACACTGTGTGTTTGTGCCCATAACCACGTACACACACACCCACACATGCACACACACAATAAAGTCATACAGATACACACACACACACAAAACAACAGACACACACAAGGCTAAAACCTTATTTCAAGTGTGTATCAAAAGGCATAATACACACATTAATGTGTAAAGTGTTCACTCAGCTTCTTCATGACTAACCTTAGTTATATGTTCTATTTCATTTCTACTGACCGCCAGAGGCGGTGCTTTCAGCACCTGGATGTTCATCACATACATGTGTCGTCCGAGTGTTTATACCAACAAAGTCGCTTGCGACAGGGGTGACGTACACCCGCTATGGTAGTTAAGGTACGCTCGCCCCGGAAGTGGTCTCTTATCTTCTCGTGCAACTGGTTTGTATGTTCGAGGTGTGAATTGTCTGGAGTCTCGAAAAAAAACTTTTTTGGTGGGAGCTGCGACTTCTATTTCCCTCCTGAGACTGCAATTTATCTAAAATTACTTTGTATCAAATAACGTGTGTCAAGGTAAGTTAAGTTCCATTCTAATTTGGCGTTGGGAGTGTTTTCGCTCTGGCCGTGTTCCTACCGCTTCGCACGGGTGTGTGATTCTCTTCCCTAAGACGATCGGCGCCGGTACCTTAAGGCTTGAAACTGAGTTTTGTCTAGAGTTTTGTTCGGCATTGTGACTTTGAGGGCTCCCCGCTTACTGCTTTGGCCTGGGTGTATGGGTGTGTGTTTCTCGTCCCGTGACTACCTGGTGTGGTTTACTTAGGCCACATTACTGTGTCACTGCACATTCTCACTACACATTCTGTTTGGAGCACGCACTATCTTTGTAAAGCACGACTGGTTATTGCTCAGGTAAGCTACGGCTCTGTCCGCGATTGTTTATTATGTTGTGACGTTGTAGCTGACTGGTTGTATCCCATAGCGTCTATGTATCGTGGAGTAAATTAAAGCCCGCGATTTCACCAGGCCGAGGTGAGGTATATTTATTTTGTTTATCGTTTGGATAAGCTATGACTCGGACTACCCTCGACCCGAAGTCACTGTGCTGGGGCCTGATTATCGTTTGGGTTGGATTACAGTTCTGTCAACCTGCAATTTATTCCGAAGCCACGTTGCTAATTTATCATTGGGCAGGCAACGGCTCTGATAGATCAGCTTTTGTTTAGTTAGTTATCTATTTGTTTTTTGCCTCACTGGGCTGAACTCCACCTCTGTCACCCACTTAGGCCTACATTGGTTTCTGTAAACGCACCCTTGAGGATGTTTACTCTTGATTTCTTGGTTGGTGCCGTATATGGTCACTGTCTGATAGCCTCCCTTGTCTGGTGAACACTGACGTGGACTTTTGCTTGTACCTTGTCTGAGGTAAATCTACTATGTTTTGTGTTGGTTGTCGTGCCCTTATCAAACCAGACGATGGTCACGACCATTGCCCCAGTTGCCTTGGCATCGAGCACCTAAGGCAGGGACTGACTGAGCATGCCTGCATGAATTGTGGATGCCTTAGTTTCACCTTGCATAAAGCTAGGCTGGCCCAAGTAGAGAGCAGACTGGGCCCTCAGTCACCCTCTGCTCAAAGGGAGGCCCCTGATCCAATAAAACATCAGAGGGCAGACCCTCTGGCGCAAAAGGTAGACGCCTTGGCCTCTGAGTTCGCGGAAATCAAGGCGCTCTTGATTAATCTTCAGCCACCGGGTGCACAGCCTGTTTGTGAGTCCGCAACAGCAGCTTCCCAATCGCCTCCTGACTCACGGCCTCCTCCAGTACTGTCCCTGGCAGTGGGCGCGCTGGAGGAGGATGTGCTGTCCACCAGGGCTTCAGAAAACTTGATGTTGTTGATGAGGAGGAGCAGGCAGATATGGTGTCATATGGCTCTGGGCCTGACTCTCTTGATGCAGACCTCAGCTCACTGCAGGCTTCTGTGACAAGCCGTACATCTGTGGTCAAGCCAGCTGTGAAGACGGCTCTGGTGCGACTAGGATTGGACACTGGCCCTGCTGGTTGGGCAGAGTGCCTTTTTCTGGCAGGCTTCCCCTTCCACTGCCTTCTTCAGCCCCCTTTGTTGAGGAGCTACAGAGGTGCTGGATAGACCAGAGACTGTTCTCCCACCTCCCCAGTGACAGCAAGGCCTTGGCAAACATGCAGGATGCGTCCAGCTATGGCCTGGACCGCATGCTGACCATAGAACCAGCCCTTACTGCCCTGATCCTCTCGCCGGATGAAGCATTGAGACCCGATGCACGCTGTCCCCGGCCGCAGTGTCGCTTGACAGACGATTTCATTGGCATAAGCTATGATGCAGCAGCGCGAGCTGCCCGCATAGGCAACTCCTCTGGAGTTGACCCGTCAGTGTAAAGCCTGAGTGAAGCCTAACTACAGGCGTTTGCTTACATGTCTAGGGAGCTTGGGAGGTTAATGTCATCATTGACACTTGCTAGGCGTCATATATGGTTGGTGCAGTCACCACTCTCAGATGCCAGTAGAAGGACCCTCCGCACCCTCCCTGTCGTCCTGGGGCAGCTGTTCGGAGTGGCAGCACAGCAAGCCTTGGAGTGCACCCTTCAAGTCAACCAAGCCAGGCAGCAGTTTGCTACCCTGCGTCGTGCATCACTGCGCTCACGCAGACCGGTTTCAACTACTACTGCTGTCCCACCAGTGCCAAGACCCCTTGCACAGACAAGAGCACCCTTGCCAGAGAGGTTTCGCCAGCCACAGCGGGACACCGCACAAGGCTATCTTCCCCCTAGGGGCTGAGAGGGGGGAGACAATGACTGTCCCATCCTGGCAGTCGGACGCTTCACCAGCCAACAGCTCGACAGCTGGGTAGCACTGACATCAGACACTTGGGTGATTTCTGCCCTGTCACACGGCTACAATCTCCAGTTCAGGTGCCGACCACCGAAGTTTTGTGGGGTCAAGATGACCACTGTTTCAGACCCAGCCAAAACTTTGTCCCTACGCCAAGAAGTCTTGTCCCGCTTGGAAAAAGGGGCCATCGAACCATTAGATCCACTTTCACAGGACTGTGGATTTTATTCCACATATTTTGTCATTCCAAAGAGAGGGGGTGGGCTTTGTCCCATACTGGATCTCAGACCTTTGAACAAACACCTCAAGGTCCTCAAATTCCGCATGCTCCGTACAACCGATGTCCTGCAAGGCGTCAGACAAGACGACTGGTTCACAACCATAGATTTGAAGGACGCATACTTCCACATTCCCATCGCTCCCCATCACAGACACTTCCTGCACTTTGCTTTCGAGGGGAGGGCTTACCAGTTCCAGGCTTTGCCATTTGGTATTTCCCTGGCCCCCCGAATTTTCACAAGGTTCATTGCAGCAGCACTTTCGCCACTCCAGTGCAGAGGTATGCGCATCTTTCCGTACCTTGACGATTGGCTCATATCCCCACGGTCGAGAGTGGATGCGCTCAGCGACTTAACTCTGCTGCTCGAGCACGTCTCCAGGCTTGGACTCACAGTGAATCACACCAAGAGCTCGCTTACACCCTGCCAGAGGACCGTGTACATCGGCATCCAGCTGGACTCTCTGCTGATGAGGGCAGCCCCGTCACAGCGTCGAGTGGACATTGTCCAACTCTTACGACAGTTCAGGAGGGGCTGCACTTTGCCGCTCAGATCTTTTCAGACGCTGCTGGGCACACTCACGGCAGCTTCCGCAGTAGTTCCTTTGGGCCTCCTCACATTACAACCTCTCCAGATCTGGATGAACAACCTTGGGTTACATCCGCAGCACCACAGGCACAGGCCGGTCAGGGTCACTGCCGGTTGCCTGTGTTGCCTACGTCCCTGGAGACGGTGTTCACGTCTGACCCAGGGGTTCCCGATGGGTTCTATCCCATCTTGCAGAGAGGTTCTGAAGACCGATGCGTCCTTAGCCGGCTAGGGTGCAGTCTGGCAATGCAGGACTGCCCGAGGTTCATGGACTGTGCAACAACAAAAACAGCACATAAATGTGTGAGAGCTGAGGGCTGTTGTTCATGCCCTACGACATTTCCTTCCTGTGCTGGCCGGGAGGCACGTCCTTATAAGAACTGACAACACCTCTGTGGTTTATCATATAAATCACCAGGGCAGTACCAGGTCCTTACCCACCCTGAGACTGACCTAGCGTTTGCTGTTGTGGGCCTACCCTCAGCTGTTGAGCCTGAATCCCTAAATAAGCCCTTCAGCCTGGTAGCCTTTACACTTCCGACTGAGGGGGCGAACTGACGCAGGGTGAGACTCTACTGTGCCCAGTCCGGGCATTGCAGACATCCATCCGGATGACTGCTGGATTCCGGCAGTCGGATTCACTCTTCGCGTGTCATACAGGACATAGACAGGGCCATGCCTTGTTGAAGCAGTGATTGTCAAACTGGATTGTGGAGACCATCTGCTATGCCTACACTAGCACTGGTCGTCCAGTCCCCCCTCGCATCCGGGGCCACTCTACTCGGGGTGTGGCGACATCCCACTTTCCGACATCTGTGCTGCGGCATCATGGGTCTCGACTTGCACATCTGCAAGATTTTACTTAACGTGGCCACTTATAACCCTCTGGCCACTGCCATCCTTTCGAGCCACTCATAGGGTTGGTGGGTCTTCCTCGTGACCCTGTTGGTATATGTCATCCAGGTGCTGAAAGCACCGCCTCTTGCGGTAAGTAGAAATGAAACAGTCATCAATAGAAATAGTCACTCAGAATGCGGACGAGAAGAGACCACTTCTGGGGCGAGTGTACCTTAAGTAGCATAGCGGGTGTACGTCACCCCTGTCACAAGTGACTTTGTTGGTATTAACACTTGGACGACCATCGTTTACATTCATAAATATTTATGACTAAACTCATGAAGCATTATGAAGAAATGTCACAATAAATCATCATTAAAAGAAATAAAAAAGTTTTTCTAAAGATAAACCAGACAGACTGTAAATGTGTATAATTTAAAATTATGTTTTCTGAATGCAGTAATAATTTATGGTTATGGCTACATGCATTCATGTCAATCATTACAAGACATTATAAACACTTTATATCTCACTTTATGCATAAAGCGTTGTCTGTATTTCAATACAACATACAGTGTAGAACGTGCGCTAAGCTACTGTCCAGAAAATACTTCAACCACTGCTAAATTAAACACACACACACACACACACACACACACACACACTTTTTAACCCGCCCCCCCCCCCCCCCCATCACTGTTTCATAGACACTGGCTGTTTCCCCTCAAAAGCACCAGAAGGCAGAGCAGGTTTTATTGAAAAAACAAAAAACTGCATTGAACCAAAAGCCCAACATCAACATCTGATCTAAGTGAGTTATGAGGTGATGAAAGTCCAGCACACCAAACACACATGGACAACAAAACACACACACACACACACACACGTCTGTGTCTGGCCTGATGAGTTCCAGGTTGTCCCTCAGGTGAAGATCAGGCGGAATGTATAGCCAAGACGCCAGATCCTCTTCCCTGCCACACACACACACACACACACACACACACACACACACACACAGACGTACGTACAGACGAAAGAGTCTGTCCCACTCTTAGGCACACTAACATATACAGTCCACATACAAAAAGAAACCAAAAAAAACTTTCTGAATTGGCAGTGCCACATTACGCCCTTATAACACACACACACACACACACAGATTAAAGTTGTGTATTTTAGGGTATGTTTTGGCCCAAAAGCACTATACTGTAGGAATTACACATGATGGCATTTTCTCAGGTAATTTCCAAATCCACAACACCAAATTAGTATATGCCATGCACTCACTCTCTCTCTCACACACACACACACAGAACACCCTATAACTCTTTCCTCCTCACACAAGCCAAATGACACACACAGATCATTCTTCCCTTACAGTAAATACCGTCAGACTGGCCCGAGAAGAAAGAGTAGAACGTGAGAGCACACATCATGGAAATTTCTAGAAAATTTCACAGACATAAACAAACACAGGCACGCAGGGACATTTACAGACACACACACAGACCAAACAAACAAACCAACAAAAAGAAAGAATGATATACACATGTACACATATTATCATTCATATGTGCTTGCAACTGAGATTTTATGAAGATTATATTTGTGTGTGTGTGTGATCGAACCCTGGTGGGCTCATGTTTAGGTGAGGGCCCCGGGGCCCTTCTCACGTTTCCTCCCTCCGGTGTGTTTGTGTTTAAGGGGTACAGGGAGCCTCAAACCACTGGCCCTCACATCACTCACTCACTCACACACACACACACACACACACAAAGCCCCCTCCGTTTCACACACAGACACACACGCACAGGCACACACACACACACATGCACGAACGTGCACGCACACACACAAACACACACAAAGCCCCCTCCATTTCCATCCTGTCTCCATCTCTCTATGCCTTTCTCTTTTTGTATTTCTATCCATCTCTCCCTCTTGGCTCTTCACCCTCTTTCCCTCCATCAGTCTGGGTCTGTCTAGTTTTAGATGACTTTCTCTCCTTGACTCTTTTCTTACTATTTGTTTTTTTAAATACGTTTGCTTTTTTCTCTACGCTCTCTTTAGTCTCCATAGCTCTCTCTCCCTCCCTCTAATCCCTTGCGATGCTTCTCACCTCTCAGAAGTGTAATGCAAAACAGGCTTGATAGGCTGAGAGTTAGACCCTCAATGTGTGTGTGTGTGTGTGTCTGTGTGACAGAGCGAGAGAGAGAGTTTCAGAGAGTGTCTGTGCGTGTGTGTGTGTGACTGAGAGCGAGAGAGAGAGTTTCAGAGAGTGTCTGTGTGCGGCTTGTGTGCGTGTGTGTGTGTGTAAGTTTGGGTGGCCCCCCACTCCGATTCTTTCCAGACGTGCTCTTCAGGGGCGGTGAGGCCCCCCACCTTCAGCAGCACTGGGACTGAGGTGCAGGTGAGAGGAGGCGAGGACCTGTCACTTACAATACTCTACCAGCACTTCACACACACACACACACACACACCCCAAATCCTCTGTATCTTCCCTAAAACACATGTGCACACACACACGCGGACACACACACACAGACACAAACACACACACAGACACACGCACATGTGCTATGTACACACATATGCGCACACACACACAGATCTGGCCTCCAGAAGAAGTTTAGCCTTGATCAGCTTTGTTTTCCATCTACATCTCCTACAGCTTGCCTGTTATTTATGTGTCCAGGACAATATAGCCTAGCACAAGGCACTGTATTTGTGTGGGCCATACCTTGAGCACTAGTAATGCCATTAGTCCCACACAATCCAACTCATCAAGTTGTCCACACCTCAGTAACCACCCCAACCCTCTCTTACACACACGCCAACACACCAGCACCAACATGCAACACAATCCCTGGCATGGGTGGTGGCGCTGAGTGAAATGTGTCACTGATTTAGGCCTCATCTCAAACTCGTGTAATATCCTGTGTGGGAGGTAATGGGAGGCAGCAGACCCCAAGTCTTTACGCTATATGTGTGTGTGTCTGAGCGTGGGTGTACACACAGGCTTTTGTGTTTGCGTGCATGTGCACTAAGGTGAACGTGAGCGTGTGTGTGTGTGCGCGTGTGTGTTTCAAAAGGCAGTGGTCTCCCCGTCAGATTGGATTAGACTGCTGGATGAGAGGCAATGGAGCTGATATATGACACAAACATTACAAAAGATAAATACAAAACCATCAACTACATTTGTTAGACACGCATGGAGAGAGTAGCTCACACAGTGATGACCCAGAACTTGCTTCTGAATGGCTCAAAAAGTACATTATGATCGGAATACAACATTTTAAAAATGAACACACCCACACAGGTTTAGTAGTGTATTATGATCGGAATACATTTTAAAAATGAACACACACACACGTTTAGTAGTGCATTACGATAGGAATACAACATTTTAAAAATGCACACACACACACACACACACACACACACACACACACACACACACGTTTAGTAGTGCATTACGATAGGAATACAACATTTTTAAAAATGCACACACACACACACACACACACACACACACACACACACACGTTTAGTAGTGCATTATGATCGGAGTAAAAATTAACACATGCAGACACACACATAGACACACACACATACACACACACACGCATTTAGAGAGGACTGATATGATAAAAAGTAATAGAAAATGCAGAAGCCCATAAGCACTAAGAGAGAGTGAATAAGGGGAGAGTAACTGGAAATGGGTTACAGACAGTTAAGAATCTGTCAAATCTGTCATCATCATTAAAAAGCTGTAGTTCACAGCCACAGCTACACACACACACAGTTAAAAATACACGCTTTACTGTTCTCACACACTGTTATAATCACAAGCACATAGCACACACATGCATGCGCACATAGACACACTTCTTTTTTTCCCTGTAATTATGGTCACCCACATCAGTTTAATGTACTGTACTGAACTACCTCACACACACACACGCGCGCACAAACAGAGGTTAAGCTTGTCTACACTTCCAATAACAACAGGCCGAGGTGGGAGGAGCGCGTGCGGCTGAGAAAGAAAAAATTGTGATAATGAGAGGAGGAGAGGAGGGGAGGATGGGAGGAGGAAAAGAGGAGAAAAGAGGAAGAGGAGGAGTGTAGAGCTTTCTGCCTAGTTAGGAAGGTAATGGAGCTGAACAGAGAAAGTAAAACAAACAGATCGTGAGAGAGGGAAAGGAAGCAGAGAGAAAGAAAGGAACAGACTGAGAAAAAGAGAGGGATGCTAAAGAATGAAAAAACTATTTGGGAAGAGGGAGCTGGTGAGTAAGTGAGTTAAATAGGTCTGTGTGTGTGTGTGTGTGCAATAGTGGATATGACAGGGCCATTATACTTGCTCACTGGGACATAAGTGCATTTATTAGACCTCTGACCTCTTCAGCGCCCTTCATGACACACACACACACACACACACTCACTCACATACACCAATACACACACTTAACTTACCAACAGATGGACAACAAGGGCAACTTTTCCATAAGTTTTAACCATTATACCCACATAAATGTGTTATAAACATATTAGGGCCCACTTCCCACATTTTATAACTTTTTATAAAAGCTTCATAGCAATGATACATAATAATAATAATAATAATATTAATAATAATAATAATAATAATAATAGGAACTATATTCATGATTAACCCTTTTTTAACATGTAGGAAGGACTGCCACCTGACTACACTTGACTAATGACATTTCATTTGAAAACTTTACTCCTGAAAACTGACCTGAATGACATGGACAAAAGATGTCAAAAATTCTGAACGATTTCAAACAGGTAAATGTGTGAACCCTTGGGTTGTCAACAGTCATCAGGTGAAGTGACAAATGCGTCTTAGTAATTAAATAAATCTAGATTACAATGGCAATCCCTGTAAGACTCTGAGAAGCATACTATAATGCATTATGCATGGGGTGTAATGCATGATGGTCCCTCCCCCACACTATTTGAATAGCTGCAATGCCTGAGATAACAGTCATGCCTCTCTCACAGGCAGAAGGGGACTGAGGCCCAAGTGCTTTAATAATAAGTGCTGTTGTTCAGCAGAGAGCTCACATGGGCCGGGGCTGGGGCCTGTCTGCAGTGATATACGGCACCAGGCCCATGTGAGCTCGCCAGCCGTCCAGCCAACAGGACTCTCCTGGATTGACACAGCATATGGCAGAGGCTACTGCTCTCACAATCATGTGACCAGCTCTGCATGTTGCAATGCCCGACTACTGTGTGTGTGAGTGTGTGTGTGCGTTACTGATACTAAAACGTGCGAATACGAATGTGTGAATGTGCATGAAAGGGTATGTATTTGGCATTATTGTCAGAATGTGTGTATGTGTGAAGTGTGATAAGTGGAGTGCTGAAGTAGTCATAAGAGACCAGCTGTGGGGCCAGAAACAGTGTGCGCAGGCACACCCACACACACACACCCACCCACACACACCCACCCACGCACGCACGCACACCCACCCACCCACTCACACACACACACACACACACACACACACACACACACTCACACACCTCGGTGTGCTGTAGCAGTTAGGTGCTAACAGTCATCTCTAAAACAACTCCACTTCATGTGCCATAGATCTATCCACACTACCACACTCTCACACTTAATACACTCTCTCTCACTCACACACACACACACACTTCCACATGTCAGCACACCCTGCTCACATTTAAAGGCATGTGTGTGTGCTACACACAGCCCCTTTTTCGACCTCATTTCTCTCTAAGACATAAATATACAAACACATTTTCTTTCTTTCATTTTCTTTCAACTTATTTCAGCTAGACTCTGATCTGTCTTAAAGAAGAAATACTGAGTGAATTAATCCATAGCCTTGCTGTTCAAGGTCACTAAGTGCTGTCTGAAAAAGAACCAGGAAATTTGAAACAACATAGACTGTGAGATTTGATACAACGTTAACTGATTGGGGCATAGTGAAATGAAACTGAAAGTGAGTTTCTGTGCCCCATTCAGTTAGTGTTAGCGGTCAGTTCATTATTTGGTATATGTTGTATCAAATTTTCTTGGTTTTTATTTATTATTATTTTTTTACTGACAGCAAACATGACCTAACAAAACAATAAAACAACAGAAGTATGGATTAACGGCGTGTTAAAGGAAAAAAAAACGTGAGGAAGAAAAAGCGTATCAAATAAAATATACATCAAGTGCTACAAGATGCGTGCGTGTGAAAGCAAACATAGATGACACAAACTACACAAGGAAGGAACTTTGTGTGTGTGAGGCCAATGCATGCACAACAGGGCTTACTTCATCGTGATGCTGTAGGACTCTGGATGAATGCATGTCTGGTCAAGAGGGTTGAGCTGATTACTGATTGGCTGGCTGGCTTTCCCTTTCCCCTTCTTAGCCAATGGCTTATCAGCAGCTGAGCTGTCACCACTGGAGAAAGACAAACACCATAACACTGTCTCACCAGTCATACTGTACTGAATTCAAACCTGCTAGATGTGAGCCTACTAAGGCAGAGGCAAGCCTGCTGTTAGTGACAGTCAATAAAGACAGAGATGCACTTGGACAGGCACTGCAGTATGTAGTAGGCTAAGTGCTAAGTGAGATTTTGGTGAAAACTGAGGACCATTCACACAAACTATAACCCATGCATAAATACCGAAAACGTTCCGTTACAATGACCCAAACAACCCAAAACAAACAAACTACAAACCAAGCATCAATACCGAAACTGTTCTGTTACCATGACCCAGAAACCAACGCTGCTTCCCTAGTCAGGTGTGTGTGTGCGTGCGTGTGTGTGTATGCACCTGTGCCAGGTGATTGTTACCTGTGTGCCCTGAGGGCAGTCTCAGGGTTGATGCGGATGAACCCCGCACACTGCTGGAAGCTCTTGGGGCCCAAGCCCTTCACCTGCTGCAGCTGCTCCCGGTTCTGGAAGGGTCCGTTCTTCTCCCGCCACTCAATGATGCTGCGTGCCCGACCCGCATTCAGGCCCGCCACATGCCTGGCAACACGGGCACACGTGCACACGCACACACACGTAACAAAACACACAAAATATAAAGTACACATAAGATCAGTACACAACTGGACAGGGTCAGATAGGGTGATGTTACACACACTACAATTGACAGGTAAAGGGTAGACACTGACAGGGAGGGTGGACAGGTAAAGGTGGACAGGGAGGGTGGATCAAGAGAAGGGAGGGGTGGCAGGTAAAGGGTGGACAAGGGGTTGATCAGGTAAAGGGTAGAGGCAGGGAGGGGGTGGATCAGGTAAAAGGTGGAGGCAGGGAGGGGGTGGATCAAGTAAAGGGTGGAGGCAGGGAGGGGGTGGATCAAGTAAAGGGTGGAGGCAGGGAGGGGGTGGATCAAGTAAAGGGTGGAGGCAGGGAGGGGGTGGATCAAGTAAAGGGTGGAGGCAGGGAGGGGGTGGATCAAGTAAAGGGTGGAGGCAGGGAGGGGGTGGATCAAGTAAAGGGTGGAGGCAGGGAGGGGGTGGATCAGGTAAAAAGGTGGAGGCGAGGGGGGGGGTGAATCAGGTAAAGGGTGAGGGGGATGAAGGTGTAATGAAATTGGAGGCAGGGAGGGTGGATTATGGAGGCAGGGAGGGTACTAAAGGGTGGAGGCTTGGTAAGGTGGAGGCTGTGGTAAAGGGTGAGGGGGATGAAGGTGTAATGAAATTGGATTATTACTCTTGCTGTGCTTGCAGCATTTCAAACAGATCCCTCCAACCTTTCTCTGTCTTTGTTTTGCTTTTCCCCCACTCACTCTCTCTCTCTCCCTCACTCTCTCCCTCTCTCTGCTCAGGAACAGGCCTGGGCTTTGAAGGGTGCAGGGGGTGACGCACTGAGTCTGTGTGAGTCGAAGCAGTCAGATTGGCAGCTTTCCTCAAAGCAGCTATGCAAACAGAGTGTGTCACCACTCCAAAACACAGGCTGCATAAAGGCGTGTGTGTGTGTCTGTAGAGAAAGCATGAGAGAAGGATGAACAGAGGGACAGAAAAGAATGAAGATGAAGAGGAGAGCAGTGTGTGTTTGCGTGTGTGTCTGTGGGTTTCTGTGTATGTGTGCATCCGTGCATGTGTGTGTGTGTGTGTGTGCGTGAGTGGTGTGTGTGTGTAGCTCTTGGCTGAGAGGGCCCCAGTAAAAACCTCATTTAAAGTCAGGTAAACAGATGACCTGATCCCACTCTGTTTGCCCCACCTCTCCTCATCATACAGAAGACTTTCCTCTCAAACTCGCTCTCTCTCTCTCTGTTGTTTTTGTCTGTGTTTACATTAATAATGCAACACGTGAATGCTTATGTACAACAGATAGGGACATATGTATGTCTCTGAGTACATTTGAGTACATTTGTATACATGTGACAATTTTAGGCATAATGTAATGTTTATCATCTATTTCTTTAATCAGTTTATTTATTTTGAAATAAAAAATATACTAGCACAAGTAAATAGAGTGTGTGTGTGTGTGAAAGAGAGAGAGAGAGTGAGTGTGAGAGTGAGTGTGAGAGAGAGAGAGTGAGTGAGAGTGAGAGGAGAGAGGGAGTGAGAGAGAGTGAGAGTGAGTGAGAGAGAGAGTGAGAGTGAGTGAGACAGAGAGTGACAGTGAGTGAGAGAGAGAGAGAGAGAGAGAGTGAGAGAGAGAGTGAGTGTGAGAGAGAGAGTGAGAGTGAGTGAGAGAGAGAGAGAGAGAGTGAGAGTGAGTGTGAGAGAGAGAAAGTGAGTGTGTGAGAGAGAGAGTGTGAGAGACAGACAGAGGGAGATGAGGGGAGGGAGGGAAGGGAGAGTGTATGACCGCGTCGATTTGTGTGTGTGGGTGTGTTTAAAGACAAAAATCACCACCACAGGGGTTACCTAGGGGTTAGAGAATTAATGTCTGTCACTGTCACAGTTTAGATCTCACTTTCCTGTTTGTCACTGCTGGCAGACAGCAGCACTCAAGAGCAAAGAAAACACACACACACACACACACAGCCTGATTACTGTCAAAAGGGGAGTAGATTATGCCCAGTCAATACAGTAGAGCAGTGTGCGTGTGTGTGTGTGTGTGTCTGTCTGTGGGGGCAACTAAGTGAGCATAACGTTTGAGTGTTTACACAAACACCTGTGTGTGTGTGTATTTGCATATGTGGGTGTTTATGTTAATGTCTGCATGTGAGTATGTTTGTGTACATGCCTGTTAGTGTGTAAGTGAGTCTGTGGGCAACTAGGTTTACACATGCAGCTGTCTGTGTGTGTGTATTTACACACGTGCGTGTGTGTGTTTATGTTAAGGTGTGCACATTAGTGTGTTTATATTACTGTGCTGTTATTGTGTGTGTGTGTGTAAGACTGAAAGCTGCCTCCAGCTGAGCATGTGGTAAGAGGAGAAATGACACAAGAGAGAGAAAGGGGAAAGACTAGGTGGGTCACACGTGTGACGGTGGCTGGAAAGTATTCGTTGGTGGAGATGTTGTCTGTGTGTGTGTGTGTGTGTGAGAGAGAGAGAGAGTGTGACAGAGAGGCAGAGAGAGAGAGAGAGAGAGTGTGAGTGTGTTCCGTACCTCATGAGTGTTTCGGAGCAGATGTTGATGTCCACACCCACGAAGCTCACACACTCCTGCACCGTTCCATCCAGAGCAGCCCGCAGCAGAGGCTGGGACACGTCGTGCTGGAAAGAGTGAGACACTATCCATTAGCATATGCGCGTGTGTGTGTGTGTCTCAAGACAGGGTGGGTGTCAAATACTTGATGAGAGTATGTATGTGGGTGTGTTTAATGTGTCCGTTTTGCACGTGTACACGAACATCTAAAATCGAGCTATAATAACCGAGCTAATAATTTAACTGGAGGATCCAAGTAATCTGAGTCTACATACATGGGAAGAAACTTGAATTATTGACCAAAGTGTGTTTGACTCCGGAACAGTAGGTGGCGATATACTCCCGTTCGCATTTCCACCAGCCTAGTCGTGGATAATTCTTTTACTGTCTATGGCGAATATGTTATGCTAAACCACTAACCTCCAATGTAAGTTTGAAGACTGACTATGGTGATATTTGATGGGAATATGAGCAAAGAGATGGCCAATGCTGTAGCACTGCAGGTACATTTCCTACATACTTTACTTGTCATTGCTTTGCACAGGAGACACCGGCTGTACATGTACACAAACCAGCAGTTGTTGCCAGCAACTGTTGTTGCTACCAGAGCCCATTTACCGACCTCACCGTGTCTTCATCATTTGAAGGGGGTGTTTCAGTCCGACCTTAGCTGCTGTCTGCCTGCCTGCCTGCCGAGAGAAATGCGATTCCAATAGGATTATCCGGGTGTCTTAGCTCGATTATGACTATGCTGGTTTGGTTCGATTTCAGCCATATACATGCATTTTAAAAGTTTGATTTTAGCCAGACTAAGGCAAAAATTTAATTTTCTCTTAGTGCATGTAAACATACTGACTGTCACTAAGTACTCTCATTCTCTTCCTCTGTGTATGTGTGTGTGTGTGTCTACAAGCTACCAGTCAAAGCTTAGTGTTGGACAGGTCCAGGCCCCAGCTCTCTTGCAAAGCAACCTCTAGTTAGCTTGGCTTGTGTTCTGAGGCAGGCGGAGTTCCAGTGACCAGCGCATGCATTAAACAGTTCTATTGACCACGCACTCAGTCAGCAGAATCCAGTCAGAACCCCCAGCATAATGAAAGGAACCACACTAACAGCTAATGCGGAGCAGTAGAGAGATGAGACACACACACACACACACACACACACTCTCTCACTCACATACACACACACACCCTACACATGAAAGGAGAGTTTTCCAACAGGGACCAATCAAAGAAAATCTTGTACTCCTCCAAGCAGCACACTGACCACAGTCTATGTCTGAGACTTATTACGGTCAATTTTATTTGCAAAAAAAAATAAAAAGGTCTAATATGCTATATTCATACAATACTAGGCTTTGTGTTCAACGTCAACCCTCTTCCCATCCAAGATAGCAACGTAACAAGGAATGTATCTGGCCAGGATGAGGCTGAGGGTGTGGGTATGGGTGCTGGTGCCAGCATTAGGTTTCTATGTGCTCTGGTTGCGGCTGCTTTCTGATCTAATGGGAGATGCCCTCTCGAGGCCCCATGGGGGGGGCCTGGTCAGCCTCTTCCACATGAAGGGATTTTTTGCGGCGTCAACGCTGGAAGGGCCTCGAGTAAGCAAGCTCTCCGCTACCAGAGCCTGAACCACTTGGTGTATCTTGGTGTGTGTAAGAGATTTTTTTTGCGTGTGTTAGAAAGTGTATGTGTGGGTGTGTGTCAGGTGACAGGTCTGCAGAGGACTGAGGGTGCTTGTGTCAAGCGGCCAGTTGGCCAAGAGGTGGAAGGGAGAGAGTGAGAGAGGGAGGGAAGGAGGCAGGCTGAAAGACTGCAGGAGGAGGTGTAGGGGTGGGCGGCAGGGGAATGGTCTGGCAGCGAGGAGGGGTGTGTGGTTAACTCAAAGGGACTAGGCCCACAGTACCCGGTACTGAGGGTGCCAACCCCTAGGAGAAAGGGACTTGGGTTTGGGCGCAGTTGAGAGGGGGTGGGGTGGGTTGTTAGATATGAAGATAAAAAACACACACACACACACACACACACATATATATATATATATATGCATACATTTATAAATATACTAATACAAATACAAAAACGTGACACACAAGTAAATACCGAATTCGAATTTGAAGGTGAATACATCTTCCCCTGAACAACCAGTTGAGGGCAGTGTTGTGCAGCCACAGCTAGTGCCCTAATATCCCAATATACGGCTCTGGCAACAGCTGGGTAATCACAACTACAGGATCAAAACGAACAGTGGATTAACTGGATGGGTAAGAACTAACTGGGGCTAACTGTTTCTTGTGTGCTGTGGTGCCATTTTTAAAAATATGCTGCACACTTGGTGAGTTTTGCATGGGCCTGAAAACAGAATATGGTCCGGACAAGGTCGTAGTCTTGGGTTCACTGTCTAACCCAAACCATATCTATCGATCTGGGTCTAACTAGTGTCCTGCCAGAAACCAGGAGTCTGGTCACCCTAGCAACATTTGTTGACTAGCAGCTATTGCTAACCATGCTAGCTAAAAATGTACCTTTAGCTCCCATCAAGTAACAAGCATAGTACTGTGTGGATAACACTGCTTTTAGATGAAAACATAAGCATCATTGTTTTTTTTTTGGTCGTTTTTACCATGGCTTAGCTTGCTCAGTCTAGTTGCTGGATGGCTTGATCTGTTTTGTTTTCTGGGAACATGGCATAGCTAGCTGGCTAACATTTGCAGACAAGTCAACATCTGTAACATCTGTGACATCTGTACACTGACTAAATGGACTCATGGATACTACACAGGGTTTCAGAGCAGAAAAAATTCCAAGGATCCCTCATGATCGCAACAAGTTTGACCATATAGGCTTATATCCATTACTCCAGTTAAATGCTAGATGCTACTTTGTGGAAAAGTTTTTTTCTGCTGTGGACACCCTGGGGGTCCCTAGAATCCAGTTTGAGTACCAATGGTCTAGCAGTCAAAAAATGGCACTACAATACAAGAAACAGTTACAGGACAGGTTTGGTTTTTTATACTTTATACCTTGTTTTCAGATCATTTATGACGAAATACAATGGTTATGATTAAAATTGTGACGAATGACACTGTTCAGAGAATTTTGCTGCGGCAGCACTCCGCCTCCTTCATAATGGCTACAGAGGTGCATACATTTATCTATCTATCTATCTAGATAGATAGATAGATAGATGCCCTTTTGAGACAATTTTATCTATATAGTTGGAGATAAACGGTAGAACACTAGAACACTGGAACAGCAATCTCATAGAGACAGGGAAAGGAGAGAGCGACAGAAAGAGAAAGAGAGAGAGTTTGTGTGTGTGTGTGTGAGTGAGTGAAAGTGAGAGACAGAGAGAGAGAGAGTAGGGGGGAGACATATTTTGTTTATATTGGAGCACATCTGCAGTGACACTTCAAAGTTGTGGCCTATGGGTGGGGAATGGCTGGTCGTAAGAGGAGTGAGGGGGGCAGATTCTGGGCAGAGATGAGGGGAATTGATCAAATTAGTCCAGACCAAGTCTTCGCACGTTGGAAGTGGCTTTTAAAACATGGCTGGAATTCTTAAAGGGGGAAGACGAAAGATGGAAAAAAGGAAGGAAAAAAGGAGAAAAAAAACCTAAACTGTCAGAAATTAGGAGCTGAGCAGTGGGGAGAGGAGTGCAGCGGAGCACACTGAGCGGTCTTTGTCAGGCCTTCAGTGGGACCAGCGGGCATATGGAACATGTTACAAGCGTTCAGGGACCCAGTGGAAAGAGTTTTGGTCTTTTCATGTGAGGCGTGTGTGTGCTGTGAAGGGTGTGTGAGGCGCATTACTGTGTAAGTGTAAGTGGGGATATACGTGAGGGCCCTGCATGCACGTTTGTTGCGTCTGATGTTTGTGAGTGAGTGAGTGAGGGTGTGTGTGTGTGTGTGTGTGTGTGTGTGTGTGTGTGTGTGTGTGTTATACAAGTGTGACTTAAACTGTCTGTGGGAGCTTCTGTGCCATTACCATTACATTCCAGTCAAGTACCTGTTTCACCTCGCTGTGAGTGTGTGTATGTGTGGGAGTGTGTGAGAGGAACGCACCATAGCCATCCCAAAAACTACACCCTGGCAACCGCAGAATGACACTTGGGCCTCACAAACGCAGTCCATCCCAAAGAAAATGTCAAAACATCTCAGCAAAAACAGACATGAGCCTGAGGAGCAGCCAGCTGGGCTACCTCCAGTATGTGTATATGAGTGTGTGTGTGTGTGTGTGTGTGTGTGTGTGTGTGTGTGTGTGTGCGCGTGCTGGGCAACATCATGTTGAGATTTGGACCAGAACTGTACCAGAATTAGTGTGTTCAAAATCAACAAAGACCACCGCTCAAATGTTAACTTCCAATTTTTTTCAAATTATAATGTCTGTCAACAAACAAAACAATAACAATATAATCGTTTGCCTTTGCTATTTTAAATGCATCTCAGATCAGCCCTGTGTCAGACCACACCAGCTTGAGGTCGTGCCCACAACATGCCTGATTAAACTGGTTCAGCCTCCTCCTCCTCTTTCCTGTGATATGGGACACACATCTCTGTGCACAAGTCTTCAGAGTATCAGAGCACAAAAGACAATAGATCATGAAATCTGTGTGTGTGTGTCTGTCTGTGTGAGATAGACGAAGAGTGTCAGCTCTGTGTTAGTGTTTATTTGAGTACATACTCTGATTTACACAGATGGACGAGCATGCAGCACTTACACAACTAATACAACATACCAAGTGTTACAAGAGAGCCCTGTGCATGCAACTACACACACACACACACACACACACACACACACACAGAAACTGCAATAATAAACAGGCGCCATGGAAGATGTATTTTTCTCCTCGTGCAGACACACAGTAGTTTACTTTTAGAGATGTGGAGTGTAAGACCACCTCCGGCCTAATGCCTAAGAGGGCATATCTGTCAGAACATACAGTATAGGAACAGAAAATGTGTGCTTGTGAGTGTGAGTGTGTGTGTGTGAGTGTGTGTATGGCCCTAGGAACATGTGTTTATGCACTAAGTCTGATTACGTGTGTATGTGTCTAAAGTATGACTTTCTTTCTGTCTGTGTGTGTGTATGTGTGTGTGTGTATGTGTTTGCGAGAGACAGCGTATGACAGTGGGTATATGTCTGACAAGTTTCACTGTGTTAGTGTGCACATTTGTGCGAAAGACTGAGAGTGAGTGTGTGTGTCTCTCTGTGTGTGTGTGTGTGTGTGTGAGAGGTTGAGTGTGTTGCCATGAAAACAACCCTGAGAAAGCCAGCTTTCAGCGCCGGTCCCTGGGACTGGTAATGACCAACACAAACACGCGCTGCTCTGGCTGCATTTGCAGTGTAAGGTGATCCGGCCCTGAACAAATAGCTCCCCGGCAGGCGGATAACACCGCGCAAATCTCCATGCTCCGATCCGGGAATGCCGGCTGCTCCCAGGGTGCAGGGAGCGCGCTCTTTCTGCCGCTCCGGACGCACTGGTGAGGAAAACGGGAATGGGGCAGAAAAGAGCTCCCCACTCACTCCCACACACACACATGCGCACACACACACTCCCACACACACACATGCGCACACACACACTCACACACACAAGGCTAGAGGGCAGAGATGTGGTTTGGAATATCAGACAGCTATCAGCTTTCACCCACTGTGGAAAAGCATGAGCAGAGGGGGAGCTGGCCTAGCTTTGTGGAAGGGCGTGTGTGCATGTGTGTGTGCGCGCTTGTGAGTGTGTGTGTGTGTGTGTGCTTGTTAGTGAGTGCATGTGGGTTTGTGGGTACGGGTTAATGCATGTACATGTGTGTATGTGTGCATTTTAGGATGAGTGAGTTCATGTGTGTTTCAAGTGTGTGAGTGAGTCTCAGGGAGGGGGGGGGTTGATTTGAGAGTGTATACGAGTGTAGATTCACGTTTGAGACTATATGAGAGTGTGTGGGAGTGTGTGTGTGAATGTTTGTGTAGATCCAGTGCCAGATGATGCCTAGTGTGGACTGAGAGTCACATTCATGGTTGTGTGTTGAGAGGTTTTGTAATGCTGTTCTGACTTAGGCATAAGCATCCTGAGCGTATCTGTGCAAGTGGGGTTCTTTAACAAGGACACACACACACACACACACACACAGTGTTTACTCAGCACCATTAGAAAAAAGGTGTTGATATGCTCACACTCACACTGAGAGTATGAGTATGAATGTTTGAGTGTGAGTGTGAGTGTGAGAGTGTGTGCGTGTGTATGTTTAGCCTCTAAACTCTTGTTAGCGAGTGGGCTGACAGAGTGATGGCTAATGATTGGCCCACGAGGTTCCACAGAGATTCCAGAATTTTCTGTGGGGGTGCTAAGGGAGGTGATGGGCGAGTGTGAGACGAAAGATGGAGCAGAGGGATCAAAGCAAGTGGGTGAAAGAGAGAAAAAAATGGAGGGATGAAAAAAAGTAAGTCAAAGAGGAAAAGGCAAGACGGAGAGGATGATGGGTATGAGGTAACGACAGCTGGGGAAAACTAATGAAAAAATGAAGAAAGTGAAAGAGGAAAAGAAAACAAGAGGAAGAAAATGAATGAAAAGGGAGAAGAGGAAAAGAGAGGAGCCCTGCTGGGCTGGCTAAATGAATGACTGACAGCTTGATTGACAGGTGATGGGAAGACAGGCGGGTCGATTTCAAGGCCAACATGTGCAGAGTGACCTGCGGAGAATTGCAAGGGTGGGATGTGTGTGTGTGTGAAGAAGTGTGTGCTGGCGAGTGTTTGTGTTGTGAGTGTGTGTGATGAGTTAAAATGACAGAATTTATGCAAGGCCACTCATCTTGGGACAACAAACACAAAACACACAAACACACACAGGCACTGGCTACATCGCACCACGTCACTCCTTCCCCTACACCCCCGCCCCCTCCATTTCCTCGGCAACAACACACCAATACTGGCGTAAATGTCAAACTATATTTTATTTTCAAACATAATATTATTCCTACACTTCTGCAATAAAGCCATGTTAAGTCACTGTTTTCACTCTGCCATGCTGACATTAAAATGTCGGCACCCTACTGCCCAACTAGAGAAAAATCGAACACCAAAAAACCTCCAAGTCCATAAAAAACGCTGCCGTTCTCCTCCCTTTACTGCTCCTAGTGGCCTGACGGTGGTATTGCAAATGATTTTTTCTTTTTTTTTTACAGGCTTCTAAGATTTCGGAAATGGCTGCACCACAACATCTAATAAAAACAACCAAACATGTTGCTGGGAAACATGCTAGTGGCACAACATCACTTCCTGTGTGTGGGAATGCTCAGGAGGCTGGGAATCACCTGAAAGATGACCTCGTAGAGGAGAAGAGCGCTTGTGTCATTCTTTTTTTTTTTTTTTCTCATGAGAACCAGGGCCAACCAGGAAATGTCCTCTGAGGGCAGCTCAGCCAGCAGACAGGCCCGACAGACGGGAACGTGCCCACACTCTTCCAGCTGAAACCCGAGGAGTCACCCAGGAATGTGTGTGTGTGTAACTGAGAACAAGGCTCCCAGGAAGTGCCACCAGACAAAAAACTGTAGCTTTCCAAAAAGAGCAGAAAAAAGAAGGTTCTTGTATTATAGTCTCTTACCTAGACACACACAGACACACACACACTCATTCCTAACCAGTGTGGACATGCACATTAGATCTGTTTTTTAATAAAGCTGTGTGTTCACACAAAGGGTTTTGTGTGTGCCAAGAACCAAGTGTACCAAGCAGAGCAGCAGTTCCATAGAGAATAGAGGCTGAATCCCAATGTGTTTCCTAATCCTCAGCGCTGAACCCTCTAGGGCAGTCAGCTAAAGTTGGTTCATGTCTTTGGGGGCTCATTGTGCAGGGGGGCATTGCCTTGCCCTTCTGAATGAGCCGATGGTCAATCAACTGGGACTGGGAGACTGATTGGGTCGATCAGCCCTGGTCCAGGGTAAATGAGATGTATCAGCAGGATGGATACTAGTGGCTGTTTATTACAGGTGCTGTTTGTGAAGACATTTACAGACCCATCTGAAATCCCGTTCGAGGGACACCTCTTTTACAGCCTTTCTCTCTCTTTACGCTTGTGTATGTGTGTGTGTGTGTGTGTGTGTGTGTGTATCATGTGCCAACTCTCTCCATCCCTCTTCTTGACAGGTCAGAGTCTGTGGGAATTTTCTCTTTTCTGGCACCTGAGGGCACGTCAGCTCAGTTTCACAACACCGGCAAACTTGGTCTGTCTGCAAACACAGATAACTCACAAAGGCGCTTAGAAACTCATACTTCTGTCTTACTGTCCAAGGACATGTAAAAACATGCAGTATAGCAAATAACAGCAAGTTATTCAGTCTTTTAACGCATGAAAGGAGTGAATTTGTGCCAAGGAGAGAGAGAGAGAGAGGGAGAAATAAGGAGATAAAGACAGATAGATAAGGAGTTAAGAGAGAGAGAAAAAGAAATAAGGAGATAAAGAGAGAGATAGAGAGAGAGAAAGAGAAATAAGGAGATAAAGAGAGAGATAGATAGAGAGAGAGAAAGAGAGATAAATCAGGAGATAAAGACAGAAAGAGGAAGAGGTAGGTGTGAGTATCATTAGCCTGTGTAGCCTCAGGGCACGTCTTAAATGCTTCTGCCCTCACTGTCCCCAGAGGCCCTGGGGTGCGCAAAGAAATACATTTCCCACAGAGAGAGTGTGTGAGTGTGTGTATGTGTGTGTGTGTGTGAGTGAGTGTGAATGCAATATGTGTGTGTGTGTAAGAGAGAGAGAGAGAGATGTTTCAGCTCTATCTGTCCTTTACTCCTGGTGACTCCTCAGTGTCAACACGGATCTCTGACTGCCTTTCTGACATATCTGCACGGATGAAAGAACATCACCTCCAACTAAACCTCTCCATAATTGAACTGCTGGTCCTCCAAGCCAAACAAGCCATATATCACAACATCAGCATCAAAATAGACTCCCTATCTGTTGCTCCCACCAAGGTGGAAATGACTGATGACCTGCTGGCCTTTGCTGATCATGTTGCCTCTGTAATAAGGAGATATAGACAGAGAGAGGAGGAAGAGAGAGAGAGAGGGTATTTGTAAGAGATAAGGGACAGTGAGAGTGAAAATAGAGTGAGAGTCAGGTCAGAGGTAAAAAAAAAAGAGACAAAAAAAGAGTGAAAGAAATTGACAGAGGGCCGAGGGCCTTAAAAAAGATATCACCTATTGGTGTTTATGTGAGTGTGTGTGTGTGTGTGTATGCATGTGTGTGTGTGTGTATTGACCTTGGAGGAGTGTGAGGACACAGGAATGTTGCCTCATTAGGCAGCTATCAATCACCCAGCTGAGGGAACTGCTGTCAGAAATGGCTTCATTTATGAGTGGCTGGAGGAGATCTATACGAGCAACAAGAAAATTTACGAGACAGGACGCCCTCACAGAGTACATCATCACTTAAACAGCAAGTCTGTTTATGTCTGCAATAACTTGGACGGAGACATACGGAGAGAGAGGAGAGAACGACAGAAAGAAAAAAAAGACAGAGAAAGAGAGAGAGAGAGAGGATCCCCAATACCACAAATCACATTACTATTGCTCGATGATGATCATTCACACTGCATCTATTTTACATATGAAACATGACCTCATATCTATGTTATATAAGTCCTGGATCTACATGTTGTACCTATGTAATAACTCACTATTCGTCATCACAAACAAACAATTTTTGGAAACTGAATTTGAAATTTAAATTGCGAGAGATGGAGAGAAGAACACTGAGGAAGAGGAGAATGACAGATGAGAAGTAATTAGAAAACAAGAAGACCTGTCTTAACAAAGCAAGTGATCATCCTTTGGCTCCATGAGATGATTCTGTCTGGTATTAACTATATGTAGTTTTCTTTTTTGTATGTTTGGGGGAAAATGGTATTTACTATTTAATAAAATATCGTAATAAAGAAGGCTGTGACTTTATGGCAGCAGCCCAAGGCTGATCACTACTATGGCCTCTCGGCTAGTATAGATCAGTGCGCACACAAGTGCACACACTTAAACTAAGCATCTGCCATCTAGACTGGACAGACAGACAGACACACACACACACACTTAAACTAAGCATCTGCCATCTAGACTGGACTGACAAACACACACACACACACACACACTGGCTCAATAAGGCTGGAACAGAGCCAGACACACCTCTGTCCGATCACATACATAAACACAGACACGTGTGCACACGCACACCCACCCATACCAACACAGACACCCACACGCATGCACACACACAAACACACACACACACACACACACACACAGACAGACACACACAGTGTGAAGGTTGTGTCTGGCATGATTGAAAGACAAGGGAGAAGCATGAAGCCACAGCTGAGGCTGGGCGCCCACCATGTGATCATGTGACCAGAGGCATGGCCTGCTGGGAAGGCAATGGATGGGACCAATCAAAAAGGTGTCGGCCCGGGACCTCTCTTTTCTGGGCTTCAATAAGCACCATGTTGAAGTCACACCTGATACTCCAGACCCCTACCAATGCTAGACCTCTGGGGTCTGGCTGTGTGTGTGTGCGTGTGTGTATGTGTGTGTGTGTCTTAGTAGGTTACCCAGTCTGGGGAGTATGTGTGATTGTGCATGTATGCCTGCATATTTGTGTGTGTGCTCATAAGCAAGTGTGTCTGACTCTCTAAAGCATACAGTGTGTGTGTGTGTATACGTGTGCGTGTGAGTGAGCAAATGTGTGTGTTTGTGTGTGTGTGTGTGTGTGTGTGTGTGTGTGTGTGTGTGAGAGAGAGAAGGTTGAGGCTTGACAGCTGTACCCTTGTCTCTCTAAGGGGCATGAAGGAAGACAAAACAAAACACTGAATGAAAAGCATCAGGACAGAGTGAGACGGGGAGAAAAAGAGGGAGAAAGAGAGAGAGAGAGAGAGAGAGAGAGAGAAAAGGGTATGGGCTGAAGTAAGGGTTGAGTTATGAGCCATAGAACACAAACTCAAACACACAACACGTACCCTAGCTTTTCAACACCAGCAGTCAAAGTCGACCGAGGAAAGCATGTGCCCCCACTGACACACACACACACAAAATTTTTCTCCACCCACCCACCCACCCATCGACACAAACCAACACACTGACACACAGACAGACACACACACACACACACACACAGCAAAGCAGCGGGATTAAATTCAGGTGCAAGGTCCTGTTGGGTTTGGATGGGTCCCAGTGTCAGAACAAAGTGTTTCTGTCTGCAGTCCGTCCCCTTCACAGCTTCAGACCGGCTTTTTCACAGCAGAGCTGCCACTCTCACACGTCAATCACACACACTCACACTTACACACACACTCACTCTCTTTCTCTCTCTCTCTCCCTCACACACACTCACACTTACACACACACTCACTCTCTTTCTCTCTCTCTCTCCCTCACACACACTCTCTCTCTCTCACACACACACACAAACACACAGACAGACAGAAAGAGAGAAGGTGAGCAGAGAGAGGGGGGTGGGTGGGGGTGGCAGGAGGTGGAGGAGGAGAAGAGGATAGACGGGGGGGGGGGGGGTGAGAGAATGGTGAGGTGGAAAAAAAGAAAAAAGAAGAGAAGAAGGCAAGAGAGAGGGATAGGAAGATGTGAGAGTGATGGAGAGAGATTAGGAGAGAGAAGTGTGTGTGTATGTGTGTGTATGTCTGTGTGTGTGTTTGTGTGTGTATGCTAACCAGATGCAGGAGAGTGGAGTGAAAAGGCGAGCACAAAAGATGTTTTAAGGAGATCTCTTTACTCGACCAACACCTCAGCGCCTACATCAACCACACACACACACACACACACACACACACACACACACAGAGACAAACACACGTCACTGTAACCTAAGAGCTGCTCTTTCAGCAAAACACTCACAACTCCTCAAACCACACTGAAAAAGTGTGTGCACACAGAGACGGAGAGGGCACGAGAGAGAGACTGCATGTATGAATGTATGTGTGTGTGTGTGTGTGTGTGTGTGGCATATCTATCTGTCTGACTGTGGAAGGCTAATATGCATAGCAGCAAAGTTGTCAGGCAGAGCCGTAATGGTGTTCTGCTGACAGTTCGGGTGCCGTGAGTTGTCGTCAAACGGTATCCTAAGCTGGGTTTTGGCGACGCTGGAGCCAAGATGGCTGCTTGTCAACCCAGGCCTGCGCTATGCTAATCAAACACCAGCAGACATGTACAACACTCTCTCACCTTTGAGTGACAACTGTAGCACATCAGACAACCTGCTTCACTAAGGGTCACAAACACCATGCTAAAATGAAATGCATTCAGTTTTGAGTTCAGTATTTCAAATGAAATGCAAATACGAATATTACATATTAATACTCAGATTTTTATATTACATACTTTTTATTTATTTCAGTTTCCCAGTGATGTAAATCTGTAGCACCGAAAAGTACAGGAACCATGTGTGTTGGATACAATAATATAATGTGAATGAGCCTAAACCAGTGCACGCTGTGTGTGTGTGTGTGTGCGTGTGTGTTTGTGGTACGGTGCTACGGTAGGTTAATGACAGTTTTATGGGCAGACTTAACACTTCTGACTCACTGATAAGAGAGTTAATTACACCAACACTCCTACTCCCCACCCCCTTGTTCTCTCTCTCTCTCCTTCCTTCTCTATACCTCCTTAGGGGCATTGCTCCATCATTTCTCAACCAAGGCAGGTAAACACCTGTCAGAAAGAGTTGAAAGCCTGAAATACCACATACACCTCACCTACACACACACACAGACACACACAGCAGACAGCACAGCACAGCACACAGAAATCTGGTGAGGAGCGTGAGAAAACTGGTTGAAATGAAGCAGACAAATGAAAATGTAGAGCGCGCACGCGCACACACACACACACATGTGTGTGAGAAAATACCTCACAGTTTAACAAGGTTTGGCTTGCATTATTTCTCAGCAGTGATATTAAACACCGATAAACACCCACGAAGCAATTCATCAGTGACAGGATTTCACCTTAAAAGACAACAACAACAAAACTTTCCACCTCAGTGGCCAAACTTTATTAAATCTTCACACTTTGCAAATTTCCTAAATAAATAGATACAATGAGCAGGAATAAATAGCATTAATTTTGTGTTGATTAGTAGTGGCTAATGTGTCATGCCATAACACTACATTAGCCATGCTAATGTACCCAAAGTGAGCCATCAAGTCTTCCAGTACTTTCACAAAAACTACCCTGAGGTAGTGTTGGGGGTAATCATAAGGGACACACTGCCAACTAAATCACCCAACAGTCAAATTGGGGAAGCTGGAAATGGCGGTATTGGCAGTACGCAGTACACACACACACACACATTTTATTTTCCGTATCCCATTTTGCCTCCAATCTGAAAAAATATTACACAAATGTGAGGTGCTATTTTCTGCCACACAGACAGACAGACAGATCGACAGACACACCAACAGACAGACAGACACACACACAAAGAGACAGGGCTGCTCTCTGGCAAGCTCTGCTCTTTCTTTTCCCACACTGGGCGACATGGCCCAAGTCATCAATCACTGTCAGCAGGCCCCATCAATCAATCACCACACCCTCATTGGCCCCCAAGCCCACACTAGAAGCCCCCGCAGGCACTGTCTTTCTGCCGCCCTAAACGGAAGCTGCCGCTTCGCACAAATCATCTGTCACTCACAGGACTGATGTCACAGGCGGCAGCGGAGGACTGGAGTGTTTGGGCCACCTCACCTGTTGTGGTGTACAAACCTGTTCCTTATTATCCAGAATGCATTGGGATGGGACACAGGGTACCCCACACTTCCCCCCAACCCCTAACCCCTGACGGGAAGACGATGGAGTGACAAGCAGTTTAATATCCGGGTGTGTGTGTGAGTGTTTTCACACACAGCTGGGTTGTATGTGCCCTGTGGGAGCTCATGGAAACATGGAAACACACACACACACACACATACACACACACACTGCCAGTAACACATGCATGGTTTCTGCCTGTCAATCAAAAAACACACACACACGCACGCACGCACGCACATACACACACACTTCTCACCTTTTCTGTTTATATTGCACACACAAATGAATACACTTCATCTACCCCCCCATATACACTCGTAAATCCAGATCAGAGAGCAAATCCATTCTAACTGATAAGCAGCTATATAAACTGGCTAGTATGGGCCCATTATCTAAACACGGGACTGACTGACAACCTACCCAGATATACATTACACATTAGAATTTTAGATATGGCATCAGTTCCAACAGGGATGTAGGAAAGAAAGACAGAAAGAGAAAGGGAGAGAGAGTGTGAGTCACAGAGTAAGAGAGAGAGAGAGGGAGAGAGAGAGAGAGAGAGAGAGAGAAAACAACACCACAATTTAGCTGTGGGGTTTGCTTCTGTTGATATGTTTTCTGAAGCGTTATCTATGGCAGTTTGGCTCAGATGCCTCAGACACCTCTCGCGCAGGGGCAGGAAAAAGGCAAAGCTTTTTCCATCCCCACAGGCTCCCCTCACACACTTGAGACTCCGACAGAAATAGTGGGGAAAGCCACAGCGGTGCTTTATCAGCCATAAGTCATTAACTGCAGAGAGGAAAAGGCTAAAGCAAACACACAACCGGACCTGAAAAAGCCTGTGCCCGTAAATCCACACACAGATAGCATGGAACGTTCTGGAACACCATCCCAAAATCAAGAATACAGAATCCAATGTTACATAAAAAAGACACACACACAAACCTTCAATCAGCCTGACCTCAAACACACACACAGATTCCTTGAAAAGAAGCTAGACACCTCAAAAACATTTGGCCTAAAGCTTTTTAATTTCTTATCAGGCCACCATGTTTGTAGGGAAAACACTCCATTTCAGGGTGGACCTTGTTCTTGTTTCCAATCTGATCTTGGGTCCAATTTTCATTTTCCACCGCTCTCTCCCTTCACTTCTCTTTCCATTTCTCTCCCTCTCCCTTCTTCCCCCTGCCCCACACTCTCAACCCCTCTCCTTCCATCTCTCTCTCTCCCTTCTTTCCCCTCTCTCCTTCCATCTCTCTCTCACTCCTTCCATTTCTCTCTCTCTCTCTCCCTTCTTCCCCCTGCCCCTCACTCTCACCCCCTCTCTCCTTCCATCTCTCTCTCTCTCCCCATACCTAGCTTTCTTTCTTTACACCTTGTCCAGTAATTTCCCTGACTTCATCAGCCGTGTCAATCAGCGCTGGGGAATAGAGGTTCAGTGTGTTGGGTTCGGTACTGGTTTGGGGGCGGGGTGGCCCGTCCAGTGTTTGGCTTGGCCGACCCGCCCGGCGTCTCCTCTCAGGTACTGGAGCCCACCGCTTGGCTCAGTCGCAGAGAGGCCAAGCAGAAGGCAGGCCTCGCAGGGCAGGAGCCCCAGCACTGCCAAGGAAACTGAGGTGGTGGTGGAAGCCATTTTGTTTCGGGTCAGACCAAAGCCTCCAGCATTGGTCACTGGCTTGGACTTAGGGACGCAGTCCAGCAAAAAAAAAGAGGAGGTGGAGAAAAAAAAGAAAAGGTGGAAAAAAGGCCTTTCAAACAAATCTACTGGTGGCCAAATATCCTCCATAGAAGACGAAACACATTTAAAAAGAGGAGTGTTAAAGGCATAAATACATGAGACTGAGAGTCCATCAATTCTCAATGGGTTTTGCTAACAGACACTTTTATTTCATTACACAGAGCAGAGGGTGCAAACAGTAACAATTTCCAGATCATGCAGAAACAAGATCAACATCGATCTCTCTAAAACACTCGGCCTCACAGCAAGCCAAAGGCTGTGTCGCACACACTCTATCCCTCATACACACACACACACAAACACGTCTTACAATTTCCTTACTATTATCACTGAGAGCACATACACATTTCACACATATGCATAACAACATCTACATTCACACAATTACACACACACAGGTCACTTGCATCACTCAGCGTGTCTAAGCTGGACGACCCCAGCTCCTGTTGCATCAAGCCCCCCAGCACCTCCCCTCCGCTCAGATCATGTGACAGTGCAAATAAACCCTGCATGTTGACAGACGAGTCGAGCAGAGGAGAGGGAAGAGAGCAGAGGAGGGTGTCACCGTGACTTCCGCCCAGCCAAGGAGCCCTGCGGACGGGCAGGGACCACTGGGTGGGGTGGGTGTTTGGACCAACTTGGGTCGAGCACTTGGGCTTGTTCCTCTGATGCAAGATTGTAAGTGTGTGTGTGTGGGTGTGTGTGCGCTCGCACAACACTGAAAGAAATACAAACTTGAGACAAGCAGTAGGCTGCATCACAAATCTTTAAGTCAGTTCTACATGGGAAGCTTATGAACTCATCTAAAGATCATGTGAGACAGAGTAAAGCTCTGGACATCTCCACAGCTCCCTCTTGACATTCCCCCCCCGCCCCCAGGTAAATGTGTGTGTCTATATGTGTGTGTCTACGTGTGTATTTGTGTGTGCTTGTGAAAGAGAGAAAGAGAGAGAAAGGGAGAGAGAGTAGCTATGGAGATTAGAGACCAGACCAGACACAAGAAAAAAGTAGGAGACATTATACAAAGGAGAATGATGGCAAGCTTAGGAAGTGTGTGTGTGTGTGTGTGTGTTTGTGTGTGTGTGTGAGTTAGGGAGGTGTGTGTGTCAAAGAAAGGTAAAGAGAAAGACAGAGAGAGAGAGAGAGAGAGAGCAAAAAGAGAGAGAGAGAGAGAGAGAGAGAGAGAACCCATGGGATGGCTGCTGGGTTGGTACTTGTTGAGAGGCCAGAGAGAACATCTGCTTTGGGTTAGAGAGGCTGACAGAAGGCCAGTTTCGGAGTAGAGAAGAGTGGAGCAGACGACACACACACACGCAGGCAGGCAGACACAGCATACAAAGCCATGAAGACACTCACTCACTCATACACATATAGTTACTAAGTGCAAGTGTGTGTGTGTGTGTCAGTGGGAGAGGGTTGTATGAGTGGATAGGCAATTAGCATATGTCTCTCTATGTGTGATTGTTGCATATCTGTCTGTGGACAGCACTTTAAAGTGTCTTCTGCATGTGTCTGCCTGTCTAATTTTCAAGATGTGCAATGGGGCGCATTGAGGCGTGTGTGTGTGTGTATATGTGTGTGGACTATTGGCGAGGTTTAATGTTCTTGTGCTGTGTGTGTGTGTGTGTGTGTTAAAGGCACAGACACAGCCAACTTGTGCCGCCCCATGCTGTGCATATACACAAGTCTGTGTATTTATCCATGCGTACTGTATATTTGGGGACAAGTGTGTTTGCAACTATGTAACAGAATCTGAGAATTTCTGTGAATGTTGAGTAGCAAATGTCTGTAAGTGTGCGTGTATGTTTATCAACGTTCTCACAAAGACACTGTACGTGTGTGTGTGCGCGCTCATGTGTGCATGTGTCAGTCCAACTTTGTGTGTGTGTGTGTGTGTGTGTGTGTGTGTGTGTGCGCGTGCATGTGTCAATGTCATTGCAAGTGCGCGTGTGCGTGTGTGTGTGCATGCATGCCGTTTATTGTCATTACTCAGCTTGTTTGAAAGTTTTGGCGATGGATGTATCAATACTTCACTGTGCTTCAATTCTGCCTCACTGTTCTATTTTTACATGTACCCACCCACACACACACACACACACACACACTTACTTCAGAGTGACCGATCACAGTACACAGCCTTCTCATTTCGCCATGTGTGTTTTAGCTGCAACTCTATACGGCACTCGCAAACACGCAAACACACACACACACACACTCCCAGAGGAGCACTTGGGCACAGTGGTAAGCGATATGTCTGGCTATCTTAGATAGCGATGACCACAGTCATTTGAAAAAGTTATCAAGGAGCTGTGAATGATAGAGAGGGATGTCCAGAGAGGTCGTGACACATCTTTTATTCAGTCCACTAAAGACAGACCTCTACTTCTTCATGACCTCCTCAGTTAAATGATTTCAACTGATCTGAAATGCAGTCTACGAGTGCTGAGATGCAGACTTTTCTAGCCGTTAGCTGTGTAGTCTTTTGTGAGTGCGGTGAGAATCGACAATGTGATGGAACTACTGCTCTATTTGTTTTGCTTGATGTGGAGAATGTTTAAATGGCTGTGCGCTGGCATAGGGCACACACACACACACACACACACACACACACACACACACGCTTCCTGGTCTCCTCCAGCTCTTAGCCATTTGCCAGCCTTGCAGAAGCAATAAACTGTTTCTGCAGCAACCTAATGTGCATTTATTTTCACATGGGGGTCCCTCAGAGTTGAGACTAATGTTTTAGAGAACTCAAACACAGAAAGGGAAAAGGGAGAGAGAGAGGGAGAGGGAAAAGGGGGGGGGAAGTGGGAGAGAGAGGGGGAGGGAAGGGGAGATGGAGAGAGAGAGAAAGAGAGAGTGAAGGAGGGAAGAAAAGTAAAGACAGAAGGTGGGTAATTTAGGCTTACAGCGATGCCAACCCATAAGGCAATTCGAATGAAAAGACAGTGTGAAATAGCATACTGTAAGACAGAAGACAGTGAGAGACAGATAAAGATGTGTAAAGAAACAGTGTACACATACAAAAAGAGCTTTAGGAGTTGGATGGGTAAAGGTTGACCTCACACCACCCCTACCACCCTAGTGTGCATGGAAACACACACACACACACACACACACACACACACACACACAGCCGGGCCGACTCCATTAGCATGTGACTATTGGGCTGTGATTGGTCTAATTTGGGCAGAGAAGCGTTATGGCCTGGCAGTGGGGTGGAGTGGGCTATCCCTCTAGCCTTCGCTCAATCATGTAGTTTGTCTGTCTCAACCTCTGCTTGGCCAGTCTGTTGGTCTGTCTGTCTGTCTCACTCTTTCTTCCACCAGCCTCCGCTTAGCCAGGCTGTCTGTCTGTCTAACTGTCTCACTCTTTCGCCCCCCAGCCTTTGCTTGGCCAAGCTGTCTGTCTATCTGTCTGACTCTTTCTGCCACTAGCCTCTGGTTAGCCACAGAGTCTGCTGATCTGTCTGTCTGCCTCCCCTACTTTCCCCACTTTCTGTCTGTCTGGCCCAAGTACAGGATGAACTGCCCCCCATATAACTCCCATTCAATTATTTATTTGCTAGTGTGACATTTCAAACCAAGAGGATCTTCCTCAGATATCCTGAAGTCGAACATCTGAGTGTGCTATGTGATAAACCACCAGTATTTAAGGACTCTGGTATGTGTGTGACTACTTTCATTTTCCACCTCATAGTCACATTTATAGTTTCTTTCATTAGGGTACCAGACAAAGACTGGATATGGACAGTGTTCCAAATGTGCCTGTACTAGTCAATTGTAATTTCGCTATTAATCAAGACATTCTTTTTAACTTAGTCTAGGTAACTTACACAAATGTCCTAAATTCTTATTACAAACTTAGGGATAGGAAGCAGCTATGTTAATTTTTGAAGAGATTTGCTGACTGACTGACGATGAGGCTCATACATGGGTTACTTTCGGTTTCATCGGTAGGGCAATGCTGGATCCTGGAAGCATGGTACATCCACCAAGAAATGGTAGTGGTAACCAAGAAAGCCTCCATTAGTCCAGTAATGAGTCATTAAACTGGTAAATTAACCTAAAACTTTTAAAAATTTCAACACAAAGATTATGAACTAAATACATAAGGGAGGGCTACACGTGGGAAAGCTATTTTTTCCTTGATCAACTCTCTGATTACATCATTAACTGATTCCTCTTTATTGTAAACTACGGCTAAAACGCAGGTGCGAATAATATACAGGTGTGCTTAATACATAGCTTTGTGATTGAAACACATTTGATTTTATTTGCCTAAGACACTATGTTGCAGTATCCATGGTGTGGTTTCTATTCCTATATAAATTACTGTACTAGAAATAATCTAACTCTCTGATCAGAAGAGAGTTACTGTAACTGTTACTGTGATTGAAGAGCTGGTCAGTGTTATTAGCAGAAATGTTTCCGCTTTTTGCAGATACAGTTTGGCAGGATGGGCTGGTAGCATGTTTTAATGAAATCAAGGGTAAAAGGAAAAGGACAAAAATAAAACATAAAACATAAAAATAAATCTCTCTCTCTCTCTCCTTGGTGTAGATTTTAGATTTGAGAAGACTACATCCTCATTGGCTGTGGCCATGCCATGTGCCCTACCTGATAGGTTCCGATGCCAATGTGTTTGGGGTCGATTTTCACCAGCTCTGCCAGAGGGTCTTGCACTCGCCTCCCAATGGACACTATAAAGAGAAACACGCGTCAAACACACGGACACACACACACACACACTTGCAATTTTCATTTTCCATGAAAAAAAAATCCATCCAATCAACCAAACAAACAAACAAAAAAGCATACTTCATCCACAGGCTCGCCATCGTAATACTGGTTCAGATGAACTGACAAACATTATACAGCTCAGCACCTTTTTTCTTTACAGGGCAGTCTCTCATTACAGTGAGCAGTGTAGTAAGAGAAAATGCAGGGATGATGGACATCTGGATGCATGATGGGCCCAAGGTGAGACAGAACATGATAACACAGGAAAGACTGCATAAACAGATGTGTGAGAGGAATGAGGAAGCCCAGGCAAGCAGAAGAATACATCCATGGTTCTCCCACGACCCAGAAGACACAGACACACACAAAGACACACTCACTAAACTAGCACCACATGCTGGCATATACATACATCGACAGACACAGAACACACAGACTGAGGCACATAAGACTGAGGTAGACTGCTGATCCAGAGGAAGAAATAATTTACTCATAAACTCAAAAGAACAAACGACTAGTGCGTGCACACACACACACACACACATATAAACACACACACATACACACACACAAACACACACACACAGCATATTAGACTGAATGAGAGGCGGGACTGCCTTGAGGCAAGCCCCTTCTTTCCAGCCAATCCACAAAAATATACATCTGTTAATTTATTATGTAAATCAGTCATCCTTAGAGTCCCAAAACAATTATAACTGTGTGCATCTGCATCTGGGTTCCATCCACCAAAGTGTGTGCGTGCGTGCGCACACACACAGCATATACAGATACGGGTTATATACTGGCTTATTTATATATATTTATCATGTCTGATACACATTTACAAGCTCTAAATATCAAAAGACACATTTAATCAAGACTGTCTGTGTGCAAAACTCACACACAGGTGATTTTGTACGTAAGTTATAAACACCACTGACCCACAAATGGGTCCATTTTCACACTTAAAAGCTCTCATGGACACACAAACAAACATGCAACCTGCCAGTGGCCTGTGTAGATAAAAAATCCAGTAAAAATCAACACACTGTAAACCAAGCAAAACGGCAAAATAGGGGTCCAATCAGACACATACGTACACATCTACACACACAGGGGAAGTGGTGAGGGGAACAGTCTCCTGATTTAGTGCCTCTCCTCTCTCTGGACTCTTTAAAGGACCTCTTCAGAGCAAGGAAGGCCCAACGAGGTCCAAGAGGGAGAGCGAGAACTCATCACACACACACACACACACACACACGTGCCTAGCAAGAGATTACTGAAAGCCTTAACCACAACATAACAAACAAACACAATCAGCGTCAGTAAAAACTAACACACACATTCACACGCTCAAGCACAAATACTTACTCATCAACACACACTTCATTTAGTTTTATGCATGGTTTGTTAAGATATTTTGTACATAAAATAATCAGTATTTAGCTGTATCTAAAGTGCAGCAACTACCATTTGTGTGTGTGTGTGTGTGTCTGTGTGTGTATGTGTGTGAGAGAGAGTGTGTGTGAGAGAGAGACTTAAAGTCCATGTTTTAAACTGTGCAGTGTACAAGTGCAGTGTCTAACTGAAATGAAACATCATCCCTGTGCAAATGTTATTATGGGCAACACCTTCCCACATGGTCAAACTTGAGATGCACACGCACACGCACACACACACACACAGGGAATGAGAAAGAAAGAGTGAGTGAGTGAATAGGGGGCAACCACCTGCTTTCACTGTATTCACTCTGATCTAATATCACCTGATCCACATTCATATTTGTGATCACCCTCAAATAATCCAACTCTTCACTGACAACCCACTAATAGCCAAAAGAATCCCCCTACTGGCTATCAGTGAAGGAGCACTATACTGGGCTATAGGAAACCAAAAGGATGTTTGTGTTTACACAACATTACCCTCCCAAATGTACTTTTATATAATTATCTGCAGTGCATTGTGGAAAGCCTCTTCGGGCTTGGGCCATTGGTATATAAATAAAATGATTTTCTATGTTGGCCCTGCTGTTTATATATCCGTTATGGTTTCATAATCTTCTGCAGAGTGTTTTTTGTTGTTGTTGTTGTTGTTTGTTTTTTTCTTAGCCCCTGGTTACCATTTTGAGACTACGGAGCATCTGCAATTACAATTTAACCTAATTATCTTAGCTATTCATTAGCAGGGAAAGTTCCCCTGCAGTCACTCAGTCTCTGAAGGCGAACACTGAATACAGCCTAGACCACAGCTACAGGTGTTTGCCTTTGTATCTCTCTCTACCTCACTCAGTCAATCACACGCAAATACTGACAGACAGAACTGAACAATTCCTTTTTCTTTTTTTGTTTTCTTGTTACCATGTTTTAATTCAAATCTTTTCCTTGTCCTTGTGTGTGATGAATGTATAAGATCATTAGTATCCACCTATCCAGCTATCCACCTATCTATCTATCTATCTATCTATCTATCTATCTATCTGGCCACCTATCCCCCTATCTATCTATCTATCTATCTATCTATCTATCTATCTATCTATCTATCTATCTATCTATCTATCTATCTATCTATATATCTATCTAACAAACACCTAAGCAAACAGGTACAGAGACAACAAAGTAAAATCCAACAATGGCCGCATTTACATGATCACAATAAACCAATAACTGGCAATAAACAGGTAACTGTAATAATCTGCTCTTCTCATTTAAGAAATCAGATAACCAAAACCGAATGTGTTTACATGATTCGGTCAACTGTTAATGGATTTTTTCAAGTTTGTTCAAAAATGTGTCCCACACAGGCGCAGATATGAAAGAACAAAATAAATCCCATTAAGGCGTATACATGTCTCAAAGAAATCCGAATACTAATGAAAACCTAGGTCTGTTAAAAGGATTTATAATAAACTGATAACGGCAGTAATATGATAAAGAATTTACACAAGTGCTTGAATAATCAGGTAACTACAGTAAGTAAATTATGATGGTGTTTTTGGTGCATGTAAACACTCTCACTGATCATCTATACTGAGTATAGATGACTTTGAGAAACCCCAAGTACTCAAGATCATCGACATGAAAAGCCTTACTGACCTTCAGCAGCAGGGGGCGCTCTAAAAGAGTGGCAGGCATGCTGATGGCTTCACCTGGGTCCTAAAGACACCAGCAGAGTAACTAGGATTATGTTTTAGCTATTATTTTTGTTATTTCTTGTGTGAGAGGACCAGCCACAAATATATCACTGCAAAAATCACACCAAAGCTTAAACCTTGGCAAATTTACCCTCTTTTAGCAAAGGACAGGACAAAAACAACTCCTTGCACCTAAGGGACACACGCAGACACACGTGCATGTGAGTGCTCTCACACACATGCACACACACACGCACGCACGCACGCACACACACACACACACACACACACACGCAGGCACGCACGCACACACACACACACACACACACACACAGACAGACAGACAAAAAGAAACACTTCAATTTCTCATGCCTTTTTGCTATGGCTAGATGTGCAGTGTGTGTCTCCCGGAGTGCTCATGTTCGACCAGCAGGGAAATTTATGAAGCCTCTCCATCCTGATTTATTGTTTTTATAGAGGAAGTCTGGAATGATTTTCAGATCCTGTTTTTGAGCGCTTTAGAGCACTTTCCAGACTTTTCGGGCCGTTTTGCTCTCTCGCGCTCGGGGGAGCTCACTGCCCGACAATGCAAGGAGGCAGCGTGGAGGATGCGAGAACTTGTGTGGTCCGGCGACAAAGTAGACGGGGAAAAAGAAAAAAAAAAAAAAAAAAACCTTAGGCATAGAGAAGGCAGATTTCATAAGAAATCTGATGACTACAACAGACACAACAGGCCCAAAATAATTCACACACACTCAATTTAAAACACATTCACACTTACTTAAACTGTGTATGTAAACATATACTGGATACATGTTGTTGTCACTGAGTATTGTGTAAGATGAATTTCCAAAATGACCAATAAAACATCTATGTATGTATTTATATATACCTAAGGTGCACAGTATGTATGTGTGTGTGTGTATACATACGTGTGTGTGTGTGTGTATATATATATATACATATATATATAGTTATGTGTATGATGTATATACACATACATACATACATACATGCACACACACACACCGAACGATACAAACACACATAGATAATAAGCCCATGCATACAAACAGGGATGCTAGTTCTTGTCACTGTAACAGTTTTTCACTGTAACATATTTGAGTGAGCAGAGACAGAACGGCAGAGGAGCCGGAGGGCACGTTCTAAAAGAGAGGGCACTTTCTAGAGGACTCAGACTGAAGTTACTGACCTTACAAGAACAGGGACTTGTGATCTAGTGAAGGCTTGTGTAGTGGGGACAAGACGAACGAGAGAAGAGAGCAGACAGATAGATGAGTGAAGTGAGTGAGAAGAGTGGACAAGGAGAGGGGATGAGAGAGAAGTGTCCCGACAGACTGAAAGGGCAGAGAGCAGGGGAAGAGGAGAGTCTGGAGTGGAGGGATGCCCAGACAGGTCAAACCAGCAGGAGGACTCGGCTGCAGGTCATATTCAGTCTGTACTCTTTTTCTTCTAAATGTGCCAGGGAACTTGCATGCATGCACAGACCCACACACATGGACACACACACACACACACAAACACACACACACACACACACACACACATGTATACACCTTGAGTCACACAGACACAAATAATCAGGCTGTGTGTGTGTGTGTGTGTATATGTGTGTGTGTATATGCATGGAAGTGTAGTCAATTGTGTGGGCTATGGTGTGTCTGGAAAGAAGGTCTGCGTGGCTGTGGTGATGTTACCTGCACTTCTGATGTTGGGGTCTAGCTCTGGCATCTCCTTCACAGCCTCAGTGCTCACACTGTAGATAGAAGCTCCTGCCTCATCTGTGATACTGCAAAAAAGATAGGAGAAACAGAAACCAAACGCCAGTGTGAAAAATGGGAGACCTGACACTGTGCGTGCGTGCATGTGTACATGCGTTAGATCAAGAGGAAAAAGGCTCAACGTCGTGGAATAAGATAAGAGAATCACTTTTTTATACATCCTATCCATAGGACCTACTTTTAACCTGTTAGTTTTAAACTGCAGCAAATGGAATAAGTGAATGAGTGTTTGAATAAGTGTTTCCCATTGGGGCCAGTTGCTGTGCTGTCTGTGTTCCAACATTCACTAGTCCAAAAATCTGTCACTTGCACAGTGAAATGTCGATTATGACATCCACTCTCTCCACTGTGCAAAGCAAAGAAAAAAATTAATAAAATGGTTATAATAATTCCATGATAAACCCAGAGAGGAAAAAGACCTTAAAAGAGAGGCAAGAGAGGGGGGGAGACATTGCAGTGAGAAGTGTGAGGTGTTTGTTCTACGAGCCCAGTGCAGTGACCCATAATGGAGCTGGCTCACATAGAGGGGCTTCACATCCCACCGCCTGATTGAGTGTTTATGGCCGAGGGGAAAACTCACGAGCGAACGAGCGAGGCGTGCACGCACACACACACACACACACACATCCATATACAGAGAGAAGGACAGGCACACATACAGACAGAAATACAGGGCCACACACACACACACACACACGCATGCATGCACACACACACGCACACAGGCGTGCACACACACACACACACACACACACAGGTGTGTCCACTCACGTCCCCACACACACATGGCATGTGTATATCCTCACTCTCTCACTCTCACACACACACACAAGACTGCCAGAAAACAAAGTGCCACTTTAGACTCCTCTGTGAAGCAAAGGAGGGCATTAAAAAAAGACGAGTGGCCAACAAAAGCAGATGGAGAGGAGAGATAAGATAATGGGGAAGGAGAGAGGGATGAGAGAGGCCACATGAATAGACGAGATGAAGAAGAGAGAGATGGGAGAGGGCGGATGAGGAGATGAGAGGAAGGAGAAAGGAAAGGGACGCCACACAGAGAGGAAGTGCCAGAAGTAATCAATACCCACAGCTAGCATGTGTGTGTGTTTGTGTGTGTGTGTGTGTGTTTGTGTGTGTGCGTGTGTGTGTGTGTGTGTGTAGGCACCAGTTTGAGTGTGCAAGTGTATGTGTGACACTGTATCATGTGCATGGGCCTATGTAGTCACATTTGTGTGTGAGTGTGAGTGTGTGTGGCCCGTTAGCCTTGCTGGAGTCACTGTGTGATATGGAAATGACTGAAATGATACTACACTTAAAACACTTCACATTCAGGCCTATGTTGGATCAACTCTTACAGAGGTTTGCTTATATTTCATTTTATCTGCTGAGACATATCATTAATTTACATTAGCTGAATTTTTATACTTTTCACCAGTACAGGAGAGCTGAACATGCACGCACACACACACACACAACATTTAGCCATTTTACGCAACGCACTACACATCTTTTGCATGTCTGCGAGTCATCTGCAGTACGTGCCTCGCTGACTTCAGGCTGATGCATGTGACAACACTGCCATCCAGAGGGTAATGTCATGTACTGCAGATGGGAAAGCGAAGGATAATCTGTGCCTGGTGTGCTGATTCTTCAATCTCCAACCCGAGACTTGGAATCGCAATTAAAGCCACTGTCTTTTTGCTCACAGAGCTGGTTAATAATCAATAACTCAGAATGCATTTTAACAGTGATGCTCTGTTCATTAGCAAAAGCCATGAAATAACTGAAAAGCAATAAGCTACTTGATTTTGGCATTCAAAATCAAAGATGCTAAATGTTTCCTATGGGCCAAATGAAGGCTGCTTATAGAATAAAAAAACAACAGAACAAAACAAACATAGCAAAACAACGGAACATAGCAAAAAAATGGAACATAGCAAAACAACGGAACAAAACATAGCAAAACAATGGAACAAAACAAACATAGCAAAGCTGACTGGTATTTAGCAGACGCTTTGGGTTCGGGAATTGACTCCGGGTCACCCGATTGACAGCCGAGAGACGTAACTGTTGCAGAAAAAAAGATGATTATGAAGACACTATCTGCACAGACGGCCTCAAACATTACTGACAAAGATTGAGACTTTTCCTTTGTCTAAATTGTACTGAATCCCATTATTGCTTCTTTAATGCTTTTATTATTATTATTTGCCTTTGTTTGCTGCTCACCCTCTCACACTCTGTTTCTCTCTATCTGTGTGGGAGGTCAGAGGTGGAGGCCTGTAAGCCTCAAACAGTCAAATTGAAACCATGACCTCCAGGGTTCAAAGTTCACATAGCCACGCTCAGGAGTACAAGCGCAGTTCGCGGTGCAGTTGCTAGTAGGAACCCTTCATTTGGATAACCTCATTACCAAAGGCGAGCGGCGCTGGTGTCATGGCAACCTTGCCAATTAGTGACATGTTGCCTTGGTGACAGGCGGCAGAAGCATTCTGACAGGAAGCGCCCCACTGTAAATGAACTGCAGTGAATGCAATGAAGCCCCCCCCCCCAGTCTGATCTGTCTGTTCATCAGCGGTCCCCACTCACCCCCGTCCCCTCCCCTCTCCTCCCCTGCCTGCTCACACACTTTCCACACGACATGCAACCCCTCCTTTGACAGCTGACATGTCGGCATGGCGACAGCGCTAACAAGTGCTGGCACCTGACCTTCAGCAGGGTCAGAGGAGATGAGAGAGCAAAAGGCCTGGGCATTCCGACACACACACACACACACACACAAAAGCGTGCACACATTCACATACACAAACACACTGATAGACTACTTCAGCACATTATACCTCTAAAACACACACACACACACACACACGCACAAGCAAAACCACTCATTTACAGCCATGGCTATACTTCACATCCACACAAACACACACAAACTCATTACCACAGACTCATATGCAAATCATGCATCTATCAAATCCTGATCCGTGCTAATGATGTTGCTTACATCAAAACATTACAGAAGTGACAGACTACTTGAGCACATTATAGCTCTAAAACACACACACACACACACACACAGGTGGAGATACAAGCCTAATACACAAAGAGTTTTAAGTGAATAAAGATAATATTTACACATATCAGATGCTTACACAAAAAAGATGCAATCCCAGTATAATCCTCTATGAATACAGGGAAGGCACACTCACACCATTCTAAGAGAAGTAAAGCAACAAGGCCATATTGGGTCATCTGCCAAAGCCTGGAGTCAATTCTTATGACACAAAATCTCTCCCTCTTGCAGACACAGATACACACACACAGACACACACAATGACCCAAATAGCCTGAACACACAAAGACATCCTATCTCAGCTGATACAAAATGTGCTGACAATGTATCACACACACACACACACAGACAACTCAATCTGAGGTGACACAGCCCAAAAGATTTTGCTTACTCTGACAAAGCTACGCCACAAAAACAAGCACTCAAAGTGAATCATTCAAGTATCCCAAAATCAAATTCTACTTAATTTGTAATTATCAATATCTATACTGTCATCAGGCCTGTCTAAGCATGCGCGCGCACACACACGCGCACACACACACACACACACACACACACACACACACACACACACACACACACACACACACACACACACACACACACACACACACACACACAGACCTACAACTGGAAACATGGCCATGCAGTTCATTCCACATAATAAGATAAATGAGTTAAAAGCAAGAAATGTTTTTACAACTCCATTCATTCATCACATAACTGACTTGTTCATTTCAAGACATTCTATTCAATTCTACACAAAACGTACTTTTTGGGGAGCAGAACCTGTACATGACATTGTACACACGTACACACACGTACCCACACACACACCCTTTCCTTATTTCCAGAAGGGAGTTTTCTATAGGGTACTCAGAAAGAGAGAGAGAGAGAGAGAGAAACCCATAGTCCTTATCCTCATTAAGTGATATATGACACTGTTGTCTGCTCTAGGTCATTTGAAAGAGAGACAGTGCCTGAATTTAAGGAGATAAGACACACCGGAGGGAAGAGAGTGAGCCCACCAGCCAGAGATGGAGAGAGGGAGAGACGGAGAAAGGAGAGAGGAAGAGATGCTGCCCCATATCATGTCTGAATTAATTACAACACCCATGAGGGATGCTGGGGACGAGCCCTCAGTGACCCTGATGACAAGGCCCTTGTTGTCTTGGAGAGAGGACATTGCCGTGGCAGCCAGCAGAAGGTTGTCTATGCCCGCTCAGGCCTGTGTGGACATATGCACACACTCCCGCGCCCACAAACAAACAAACACCACACACACACACACACATATATATAATGAGATAGAGAAATGAAGACACAAACAAAGACCTGCCTTCAAGTGCAATAGAGGCAAGGCCCCAGACAGATACACACACACACACACACACACACTTTCTCTCTCTCTCTCTCTCTGATGAAGCCATCCCGGGGCAAAGTCACTCCTCTTCTCAGTCTCTGCAGCCCCTCGTCTGCCCTTGTCACCCCTCTGGCCAAAGCAGTCGTGACCAGGGCCTGAGTGACACTGGCATGGCGAGGTTCTGATACCCCCCTCCTACCCTCCTGCCCCCCTAAACCCAACCCTCCTGCCCCCCCGCCCAACTCCCTCAGCTAATTAACGTCATTCATCAGATCTCCCACAGAGCAGTTCAGGCGATCTCATCCCGTCCGTAACGTGACCCACACAGACACATACATACTCAACAAGGACATCCAAAAAAAATAAAATAAAGGTTTATTTAATTTAGGTTTGTTTTAAATCCAGAGCTTTGGTTTATAAAGCTTCCCCCAGAGTTATACAGGGGGAAAAGTTTGAAGGTCATGGCTATAAGGTCATGTTCACACCAAAGGCAGCACTGGCCTAGAACAGCTCAATTCCCAATGGAAGGCTCTATTGAAATCATGGTTTTGGCTAGTGTTTTCCCTTATGACTTCAACAGACTAAGAACAGAGAGATCTCTGTGACCTGATGGTCCAAAGACAACATCGGTGCTATGACATCACAATAGACAGAACAGCTCTGACCGTGACATCAGTGGGCAAGAAACACAACCCCTTAATGACATCACAATAGTAGAAAAACATTGACAATGGACTATTGTTTATATTTCTCTGTGACATCATGTTTGTCTTCAAAACAAGGCTCTCTTGTATGTATATCATGCACCATATTAAATTCTGAAAAGACAAGACATTTATTGTTGTATATCTAGCCTTTTTTTTCTTTTACTTACCCAAATCATATCTTGCTGTGGAGTCTACTAAATTGTAAACTGAGTGCACTTTAAAGTGTGACCTCCTATACACAGATAAGTTCACAAAATCAGACAGAAGATTAGTAAACAAGGAAAGCATTCCTGCTTCGGTACTTAAGCTGACAACAGGTAACTGTCATATGTGGAGAGTTACATCATTTCACTTCTCACATTTCAAGGCCTCATGTAAAATGGAGAGATTTCCAAGAATAAATAAATTAATAATCAGGACAGGACAGGAGAATTTTGGCTGAGGCTTTGCTTCAGGAGCTATTTCTAGCTCTTCCAGCTCTTCCTAGAAATCCACAGCTCTCCCCATCACATCCCTGTGTATAATACAAAACACTCTACTACTGGCACTACCCAGTAACTAGAGGCCTGAAGTCTAAGCCAACCCCTTGGATTTTTACGTCTGTGTGTAGAAAGCCACAGTTGAATGAAAGCCATCAGATTCTGCTGGAAATGAAGTGGTTCTGTTGTACAATACTGAGACCTACTGAGGGGAACAACATCAGGTAGACCGACAGCCTGGAATCACCACAAAACACAGCCTCCATTCAATGCTTAAGCTGCAGATGAAGCAAGATGTAGCACTAAGCTCATTCAATTTAAGTCTTTAAGGCTCTCAGGGGCACGCATAATAGCAAAGGTCCCTTCATAGCATGCGCTCGCTCACTCTCTCTCTCTTTCTTTATCTCTCTGTCAATCTTACATTTTATTCTGTCTTCTGCCACTATTCAACACACAGTGAAGCAGAGAGAGAGAGAGAGAGATGGGGGGGGGGGGGATTAAAACACAAAGAGCTAAGGTCCATTGTTCAGCCCGTGCCTGAGGGGTCTTATTCTGGCCACAGGACAGGCGATCACATATCGTGGCCGCTCCTCTCGTCCGCGGCGTCTGAAAACGCTGACATTTTTCGCCCGGAAAAGGGTCCAAATGGCAGGTGTCAGAGGCTGTCAGAGTGATGCATGATGCTGGGGGGCACTCACCACCCGCTCCGCCCACTCCAGCCACCACCAGCCCCCCCTCCAACCCTCTGCGGGTGCCCCAGCTGCCACAGCAGTGCATGTCTGAAAAGAGCAGAGCCTTGCAGCCGTGTATGCGTCAAACGGGTGGCAGGCCCATGTCACACACACACACACACACACAAATACATGCAGACACACAAATGCATTCACGCAAACACACACACTTAAAAATGCTAAGCACTCACATTTCTGTGGGCACATACATACCATCACCATCACATCCCAGGGCATAGGAATGCCCAATGCTGAACACTTAAAACTGTCCTGTTTGAGCCAATGAAAACCTATGGGGCATACAATGTCCCCACACATCTCTGCTGTGAACTCCTTTAAGACTGCTTGCAATACTTCTCTAAACTAAACTTGTCAACAATAACCTTCCTTGTTGGTTAATTAACCTGGAACACCATTGGTCAACAGAGCAAACCCTTGATGACAATTTTAATCACTTTAGTGAATCTATATAGACTAACTAGATTAGCTATTGCACATACTTCATTTTTGTCACAATTATCTACTTACTTAGTATCTAGTATAGCTTATTAAAAGCCCAATATCTGAGTATATATTTCCCAGACTGCTCCATGGCCTCATGGGGCTACAGCCATGACTGTAGTAAGAGAATACGCCTGCCAGTGGCCTGCAAAGTAGCTCTCCTACATTCATATAAGGTTTCAAAATGCCTGCCGACTCCATGTTTCAGTGCTCTTGTTCCATCTGGTTAAAACACGTGCGTGCACACACACACACACACACACACACTGACAAACAGACAGATGGACACACACACACACACACTCTGATGTTAACAACATCTTGTTTCTTAATCGAGTGTCAGAAACCCTAAACCCTGAGCTCAAATTGAGCCTGAAAAGAAGAAAAGGGAAAAAAAACCTCAAAGACTCAAACCCTCAAACTTAGCCAAACTGACTCTCAACTCAATGATCTGTTTGCCAACAATCTTTCAGTGTCTTTGTTTTTCCCTCCTTTTCTTTTTTCTTCCTTCATGTTCTGGTGCACACCAAGCTTTTCTTTCTCCGCAGTCCAACGGCTATAAAGTGCGGCCGCCTTCCGACCGCGGCGCGCGTGCTAATGACGCGTGAAACGAGCATCCCATTTCTGCTGATATCACCACAACGCCAGCCGCTCACACGGAAACGGAAAAACACTCATTCAAAGCAGGCCATGATTGTGCTAGTGTGTGTATGTGTATGTATAAGAGGGAGTGAGGGGGAGAGAGAGAATTGGGAAGAGGTAATGAAAGCATTAGGCAATGAAATGTTTCTCCCACAAATGAGTCTTGCCTAGGAGTTGACAGTCAGTTTAAGAGAGAGCAGATTACTACACAGAACTGGTTTCTTATTTCAGTACAGGTAGCAAAAGACTCAAAAAATAAAAGAGAACAAATAACCGTTACTCAGACTGACACTGAATGATGCATGCATAGTAGGTGTGTGTGTGTGTGTGTGCGCGTGTAAGCCCATAGGCCTATACAGTTTCACTCAAGCATCGCCCTCCCCGTCCACCATAACAGCAACAGTGCCTCATCACGCAGCATTCCACTGTGGTATATTACACTTCATGATTTGTAATGGGGCTTGGGAAAGTGGAGCCATCGCCACTGTTTTGTCATCGTGCCGAGTAACGAGCATCCTCTCCACGGTAACGATCACTCGATGGTGGCTGGGGCTGCCAGGGGCGGAGGCTTCATCTGCCTGTGATAGCACAGAGGCAGAGGGGATGCTGGGCAATTTCTCTAGAGCTCATCTCCAGCTCATTAGTGGCAGGAAAGGGCCAGACAGCTCTGAGCCATCAGAGTCTTGGGGTGAGGCGGGGGGTTGTCGCCAGGGACACAAGGCCCAAGGAGCTTTGGTTTGAGAGGAAGGAGCAGGGGGGACAGGAGACAACCAGGGATATGAGGGCAAAAGCTTACTGAGATGAGAAGCTGGTACCTAAAGACATTGCTGCATCTTTGCCCCCATGCTCTACTTCCTCTGCCTCTCTGTCTCTAGCCTTTCCTCTCTCTCCATCTCCGTCCTTGGTGACTCAGGCCTCCAACCTTCAGTGGGGCCAGCGGCTGAGGGCCTGTGCCTGTAATTATCCAACCTCTAGTCCGTCCTCCTTCCTGCCCGAGCCCACTGGACCTAATCACCCTTCCCAGATTACCCAGTGACCAGCAAGCCAAATACCCCCACCCTCCTTATTCCCTCACTCACCACCAACACCACCACCACCACCACCACCATCATCATCATCATCATCATTCCTGACCTCGACCACTCAATGCCCCTCTTCCCCACCACTTGCCCTAAACATCCAATCTAACCAAGCCCCAGTCCAACTCCCTCCAGACCTGGCAGTGATCTCATCCACCCCAGGCTCATTGTCATCCAAGAGCAGTCGCCACCTGAAGACAGAGACACTGGGAAGGACAACAAGAGAGAGGAGGACAACGTGACAGTAGAGAAGCCTGCTGATGCTGAGGACATACTTGATGCACTCATTCTTGTCTATTCTTCTTTTGTTATTATACTACTTATGTACTTAGGTATGTATTGTATTCAGTTATTAATATATTGGATGTATTTATCGTACATATTTCACATTTTATTAGCATTATTTGATTTTAAGCATTTAATGCATTCATTCAGTTGCTCACTTCTTTGTTTCTTCTTGTTGTTGTTGCCTTTATCATCATCAAATTCTGTGCTTTGCAAAGTAACACTTCATGTGAAAGCTTCTTTTTTTCTCAATCAGAATGTGTGACAGATGAAAGATTAAACTTATTCTAGTATTCTACTGTTGACTTCTGTTTGCTTCTGAAATTAAAGATATCTATACACTGACAGACGCATAATGTTTGTGAATGTCAGCAAAAAGCCTGAATCTCTCTCACTCCCTTTATTGGAGAAGGTTACTGCGACCTACAGTGGTCTGACTCCTGACCCTGACTAAAAAAGAGAAGATGTTCCAAAGACACCGTGTCAAGAAAATGTGTGTGCATTTTCTGATGATGACAGGAGCTGTTTTATCTTCCAGCTTTGCGAATGGCTCTACCACTCTCCCCCCTCTCTCTCTCTTTCACTCTGACATGGAGACAGCAAAAGCTGCAGCAAGCATCTCTCGACGGACACCGTGTCCAGCGTGGCGACAAAGCTGACAAAACACGCTCCGATGCTATCGTCCCCGCCTTGTCCACAGCACCCATAGCAGCCAGGCCACAGGAGAGAGGGAGAGGAGAGTGATGAACGCAGACAGACAGAATGTGAGAAGCAGAGAGGGAGAGAGGGAGAGAGAGAGAAGCAAAGAAAACAATAAGCATAGACAGGATGGATGGTGAGGAAGGGAAAGAGAGATGAATAAACTGAGACAGATGAGAAGAGGTGAAAACATTGCAGAGAAATGGACACGGACAGATCTGAGTAAGTGGAGAAGAGGGTGGAAAAAAACAAGAGAACACAGAGGGAGTGGAGTATGACAGAGAATGGAAAATAACTCAGATGGAAGACAACACGAGCAAAGAGACAGAGAGAAGTAAGAGAATGAAAGAGAGCCCCCCCCCCCATGACAAAGGGTAGTGCACACCATATCTGTGTGTGTGTATGTGTGTGTATGTGTCTTGGTACTCTGTGTACTTGCTTAAGTGCGTGCATCTGTAAAAATGTGTGTCTGTCTGTGTGTGTGTGTGTCTGTATATGTGTCTGAAACAAAACTATGTCTGTGTGTGTGTATGCATTCATCTGTATGCGTGTCTAAGTGTGTGCATCTGTGTGTGTGTGTGTGCATCTGTGTGTGTGTGTGTGCATCTGTGTGTGTGTGTGTGCATCTGTGTGTGTGTGTGTGTGTGTGTGTGTGTGTGTGTGTGTGTGCGTGCCTCTATGGCCTGGAGGGGTGGCACGGTGCCTGCTGCTGAGGCCTGCCGCCCTGCAGAGTGACCAGCTGGTGGCAGGCAGCAGCGTCGGGCAGCAAGCCGAGGCTCTGTGTCAGGATCCTCAAGCAGAGCAACCATGACATGAGCAAACACACACGCAAACACACACACACACAGTTGTGTCACTGCCAGCACACCTCGTTAACAGGGATTCATGTCAGAGCGTCCTTGAGGGACAGAGCAAGCCTCAACCACTGTGAGATGGACACAATTAGATACCGGCGTCCTCTCCTCTCTCCTTTCCTTTCTTCATCATCTCTGTTTCTATTTACTGACTCTCTTTCCTTTTGTCGTTCTCTTTCTGTTTTGTTCCTGGCACACCATTGCTAAGCATTTCTTTCTTCTCTCCCTCCATTTTTCTCTCTTTTCCTCCAGTTTCACTGTATCACACACTCCATACCCCCCTCTATTCATGTCTCTTCTTTCTTCTCCTCTTCTCCAGTGGTATTCATCTTTCCATCTCAGACAACCTCTGCTCCCCTCTACTTCTACTACTTTGTATGACAGCTCTCTCCCTCTCTCTCCTTCCATCTCTTTCTGTTCTCCTCTGCTCTCTTTCACCATCTCTTTCTGACACAGGATTTAGCGTATTTCTGCTGTTGTTAATGTGTGACATTAGAAATGACAAGCTCATGACACTAAAATTGCAGAGCAGAGGACAAATTATAAAGCCATCATAATCTTTCCAAAGTTGCGGTTACGAGACATCTGGGAAATAACTTTAATATTACACCAAATTTGTTGTCAACGGAGCAATGACGCAGAAAAGTCCAACTGTCTTGAGAATAATAATATGTCCTTCTCAAACTGACCAGGGCACAACTTATAAAGCATTAAAACACACAGCACACCAGCACACACCACACAGCTTTCCTTTCCTCTACACTCCCTCTGCCCAAATTAACCTGCTCTGATTACCTAAAACACACACAAAATCTCCCACACATTGAATCCACCCCATTATTACAGGGACTTTAACCCAGCCAGACTCCATATATTCTGTATAAGGCGTGGTTCTTTTTTGTCCGGTAAAAGGGGAGCTCCCTGCAGCCTTCATGTTCCATATAGGCCATTGGCTGCCAAACTGGACTACGAGTAGCACCTGGGGGAACTTGGATCAATTCTAGGGGACACGCAAAATAAATCTAAACTCTAAATGAGTACTCAGCACACACCCGCATCAAGATATCGTACAAAAAGACTACATTCCATATAAACATATCATGTGTTCACATTTTGTTTATTCAGCAATATTTATGCAATAATATTGACTGTTATAGCAAGAGGTCTGGGATGCAAGGGGCAATCAGGGGTGCTTAGAAGGACATAGAGTGACTCAGGGGGTATGTGACAGTGACCACTGATCGAGGCTAAGTTCAGGAGGTCCAACTCCGACATCATGTTTGACTCTATACATACACCAGTGCCTTAAGAAATACTCATATTATGTGCTATGTACATTAAACAGGACTAAATTAAAGATATAGTCAGTGATGCTGGTGGAAATCACATTTGTTTAGGTTTATATTTCCAAGCAGACACCTTTGACCAACTAAGTCTGCATTATATTTGACCCAAGAACAGAACAAAACATGCCAGAGAGGTAGCTCACACCTGCCTTCAGTCCTCCTGGAGAACCTCTGTGTTATTGTTAGCTGGCCAGAATGCCCCCATTTGTTTGCTTGCAGTTTATAGAGCCTGGCTATCGTAAAAGATATTTTATTTTCATGGTGGCCCAGGAGAATGACAAACTAGCAGATCATGAGGAGCTTTTATTTGTATGTTATAAAAAGTGGTATGTGTTTACACGCTGTGCATCATCGCTGAATGTACCTTTAATTTACACCAATCCCAGGATCTTCAGTCATTCACACAATAGACCTGACACATCATCTCTCCCATACAGTTCTTTCTTCTCACTCCCTCTCCCTCATGACAGGCAGGAGGCAGACACACAAATGCTGTCGATTCCCTTGGTCTGTCTCAGCGCATTGATTTTATGTTACACTACACCAACACTCACTCTGCTGAGAGTCTGTAAAGCTTCCCTGCCTGCTGCCATCCAGCACAAGGTCATGGTGACCAGCACATCAGCACAGCACCTCACAACTCTCTCCTTGTCTGCAGAGGCAGCATTTAACAGTGGGCTTATCAGAAACTATCAAGGTGAGAACGGTACAGCTGTCTGAGAGCATAAGACACAGTTGCTGACACGTACAACTGCGGCCAAAAGGTGGCGCCATGGATGCTAGCAGCAGGAGAGAGCCAAAGAGAGAAAGGAAAAAGGGAGAAAGTGTGTGTACTACTATAACCACAACCCTATGTAGTCTCCTGGTTGAAGGGTAGAGGGGTGTGTGTGTGTGTGTGTGTGTGTGTGTTTGGGGGGGGGGGGGTGGCTGTGTGAGGGGAGACTGTGTGAGGGGAATGGAATGGCATCGCCACCAACTGGAACTCAACAGGCTCCACAGACCCCCGCCTTCCCCATCACCAAAGGCACAGTGCGAGAGTGCACCAGAGAACTCCATGTGGCGGGACTGCCATGGCGAGGTTACTGTGGCGAGGTTGCCCCGGAGGCCAATTACCACGTGCCGACTGCTGGCACCGGCTGTCATTCCACGGGAGAGACGGAGCGGAAGGAGGGAGAGACAGAGGCTGTGGGGGGACGAGAGGAGAGGGGGGGGGGGGGGGTGAGGAGGAGGAGGGGAGATGAACGAAGGAGAAAGGGAACTAAAAAGATGATGGTGGAGGAGAGAAGCAGAAGAGATGAAAAAAATATGGGAGGTGTGGGGGATTTACAGATTAGGAGAACAGAGGAGAATTATGTGAAGATAGCAGAGGAGAGAGGAGAGGCAGTCAGTCATTAGAGAGTGGAGGAGTGAGGAGACGCATTCAGTCATTAGGGTGGAGGAGAGGGGGCAGATGAAGGAGAGATGAGGAGAAAAATGGGCCAGCAATGAAAAAGAGGAGGAGGTGAAGAGTAAATGGAATCAAGGGTCATTTACAAAATACCAATTATAAACAAGAACTTTAATGACAGACAGGAACACAGTTGACAGGACAGGAGGGGCTGAGAAGAATATTGAAAGAACTGTATGAAGCACTGAACAGTGCAAACATAGTGCCATAACACTAACACAAGTTCAACATCAATTAAAAAAAAAACTCTCTCACACATCCAAGTGGGTACCGTGGGAGAGTTTTCCTTTTTCAATTCACATGTTTCTCACAAGCATGTGTTCCTTGAAGAAAGGGACATTCCTTTTGAGAGCTGAGAGACCTGGGCTCTGATCAGACTCTGAAAATCATGTTTACACCTTACACATCACAGGCTGACAAGATCTGTGCCACATGTATGCTTCGTTGGGTAGTCTAGGCCCTGGACATGACCCATGCCTACTGGACAGTCCATCAGGTCACTGCAGAGGGTGATGCTTAAGTTGGCACACTACACTGACATTTGTGGTTTATGGGGACATTCTCCTTCCAAGAACCTTTGACCAAGGAGGTGACTCCACTCTATGTTTCCAGACAAGACACACACTGCTCAGACATTCATGGTTTTTGGGGACATTCTCTCTCCAAGAGCACCTACTCTTGAAGACTCAGACAGCAAACATCAAGACAAGGAAGGACACCCTACAGCCTCATTAATCTTAGGCTAAACTAGGACACCAGGAAGTTCACCAACGGAGTTCAGTGCAGTGGATGAACTAAAGGTGGCAATAATAAGGGAGGCTCCAGGGCAAGTGGAATGAGAGAATAGCAGTGGCAGGTCCGTCAGGCTAGATGTGTAAAATAGATGAAAGTGGAAAGAACAGAGAAGGAATCAAGTGGAAATATCATGGCTGGGTGGTATTTATTGTGGAACGCTAAAAAAGTCAAGTTGCCGCTTTGACCAAGCCAGCGTGCCAACGATTCATTTGGGAGTAGAGACTAAGCCTTTGAACATGCATAGCCTGTTTTTCCATCAATCTGTGTTTCAAATTTTTAGCTTTAATTTTTTTTTTTTGCCCACATCACTCTACGCACAAGAACGGCTTAACGGTAAGACGGTGAGAAGGAGAAAGAGAGTAAAATGGACTATGGGCAGAAGAGAAGGTGAGGGACAGAAAAATAAAGATGGGCCACAACATTGAGAAGTTCAAGGGTCTGTTTTGAAAGGGGCCACGACATAGAGAAGTTGTTTGGCCTGTTTTCTGCAGGGTGCGTTAGAGAATGTGTGTGTGTGAGTGAGTGTGAGTGAGTGTATGTGTGTGTGTGTTATTGATGAGCAAGGCTTTCTGGATAGCCTTGACAGCTCCGTTCACTCAGGCAGACATGAGTGTTAGCCTCTGCTGGGAGGGGTCATCTGAGGGTCAAACAGCAGGATCTGAAACCCTCTGAGAGGATAGACATCCCCAGCAGTGAAAAGGTCACCTCTCATGGCTAATCATATGTCCAGAGGCTGTTCTAATTACAACTCTCTCTCTCAACACCATCGACTCTCTCTCTCACACACGCACACACACAAACATGAAGCAATATAAAACATCAGGGTGTGACAACATGCAACAGCAAGTCAAATAAAACTATTTTCAGCTACTTCAGGAACATTAACTTGATTAAAGCTTTGAGGACCAGTTTTCACACAGCTGAGACCACAGAAGGTTCCAGAATCAGGTCTGGGACTGAGCGAAGGAGAGGTCACCATAAGGTCAAGAATCAGGGCAAAATGGATCAACTGAGGCCTGAGACGTAACTAAACGACTGCAGATTGAACGACCAGGGAGTGCCATGGAGAGGTGACTTGGGAAATTAGGAGAGGAATGTGACACAGAGAGAAACTAAATATTTGTCGATTCTTCGAGAGAGCGCCAGGGAGATGGAGTGTGTGTGTGTGTGTGTGTGTGTGTGTGTGTGTGTGTGTGTGTGTGTGTGTGTGTGAAAAGTCTCAGTTCAACCTGATTTGTGATGTAGAGCTGACAGGCTTACTGACAGCAGTCATTTTATCCCACATAAAAAGGTTGCACATTTCAGCATGTTGATATGAACAGTGGGCAGGTCACAGAATCAGTGAGTCTTTCACAATTCAGAACGCAACTAAAGCCACAACAGCCAATCTGGGACAGTTAATGTTTTTATTTTTCTTCATTAAAATCATCAAGCCAGGCTTGACAGCTGACAATCTGACATCTTAAGGATATTTCCCATTACTGCACACCAGGCTAGAATAAGCTTTTAAAACACTGCCAGTGTGAATCAGAAGAACAAGGAAGGGCTAAGCACATTCCTCACAAAGGTTTAATATTACGTATATTACGTACAGCGAATGATCGTCTTTTACCACAAAGTTTATTCTACAGCATTTTAGACTTCTTTGGACCATGAGACCTCTGGGTCCATCACCCAACACTAATCTCAAGAGTGGAATGTGAATATGTCTAAATGTCAGCATGAATGTAAGTGGAAAAGAGGGGGAAAGACAGAGAGAGCATGCAGCTAAGAGTCAAAGAGCTGGGCAGAGGAAGAGAAAAATGAGGAGAGGAGAGAGGAGAAATGGGAAGACGAGAAGAAAGGAGAGGAGCACTAACTAAAGAACTAACGAAGAGGGGTTACTGAAGAGGAGGGGAGACTAGAGAGCAGCAGAGAAGAGAAGAGGAGAGAGGAGAGGAGGGGAGAGGAGATGGGAGAGGAGAGAAGAGAGGCACTGGAGAAGAAATTAGAGGGAAGAGGAGAAGAAAGGATAGAAGTGAGGAGGAGAGAGAAGAGGGGAGAGGAGAGGCACTGGAGAACTGCTGGCCCCTCGCTACTCCACAATTGGCCACTTTCAGAGCCTCTGCTCTGGATTGCGGTTTCCAGGCCCGGCCCAAAGTCAACAAACAGCCGTCAGGCAAAGAAAGAGAAGGAGTGATGGAGTGATGGAGTGAAGGACAGACAGAGAGGGAGAGAGAGAAAAGAGAAGGCGCAGACTTGTGAGAAGACTTTGTTATGTGTGTGTGTGTCTATGTGTGCGTGTGTCTATGTGTGTGTGTGTCTATGTGTGCGTGTGTCTATGTATGTGTGTGTCTATGTGTGCGTGTGTCTATGTGTGTGTGTGTCTATGTGTGTGTGTGTCTATGTGTGTGTGTGTCTATGTATGTGTGTGTGTCTATGTGTGCGTGTGTCTATGTATGTGTGTGTGTCTATGTGTGCGTGTGTCTATGTATGTGTGTGTGTCTATGTATGCGTGTGTCTATGTATGTGTGTGTCTATGTATGTGTGTGTCTATGTATGTGTGTGTGTCTATGTATGCGTGTGTCTATGTATGTGTGTGTCTATGTATGTGTGTGTGTTTCTGTGTGTCAGCATAAAGGAGAAAGACAGAATAACAAGTGCAGGAGAAAGCACAAGACAAAGAGTGAGTAAAAATGAGTGTATCTGTTTGTCTGTCTTTCAGTATGTGTGTGTGTGCATCTGTCTGTCGTTCTGTGTCTGTTTGCCATTGTTTGTGCGTGTGGAGCAGGCATTATGGAGAAAGTGAAGAGAGGGATGAATCTGAAAAACAGGTTATTTGGGTTGGAAGGCAAGTGAGGAGCGCAAGGCGAACCAGGCTTGGTTAGGAGCAACGTCAAGAAATATTTGTTTTTAATTAGATGGAGTCAAACAAGGTCCAGATGGCAAAAAAGAAAGAAAAGAAAAAAAGAAGGGGGGGGGGGGGGGATTTAAAAAGCCCGCAAGATGTCCACATTCCTCCTCTCCTTATTTCCTCTCCTCCTCTCCTCCTTCTCTCCTCTGAGTGCTTCTGCACTGTTTGCTTTCCTCCGACAGTTTATTGATCAAGTTCTCCTCCGATCTGACGTTGGGTTTGGCTCGCCCGGGCTACGGCGGCCGCCTCTCCACTCCCCTCTCAGTTTTGACAGCTGAAGCTGGGTCAGCTCTTTCTCTTTCGGCATCTCACAGACAAGGTCACACGTCTCTGTGTGCAGACGCCGGGGTTTACCAGCTCCGTTCAAATTCAAGTTTCCTATGAAAGGCGGCGGTACAATGCTGACAAACAGGTCTGCGTTTAGCGCTCAGATAGCATCTGCAATTGCATCTGCAATATGTGATTAGACCTGATCTGATTGCTTACATTTTAAAATGTACACAAAAGTATATTATTATTATTATTAGTAGTAGTAGTAGTAGTAGTATTCTAAGCACATTTTCATTTCAGTTCACACACTGAAATCACAGTGATCATAAATTCAGACTTTCAGATTTCATGATATTCATGATCACGTGAAACACAGTAACTAAATGCAGTTCATTCAAAGGAGTCACTACTGGATTTGCCATGATAAATGCTACCAGCCCAGCCAATTTCAGACAATAAAACCAACCTGTCAACTAACAAAGGTCAGGATCGGAAAACAAAACAGCATTTGACAGTGTGGATGCAGCCAGTCGCAGGTGTAGAAGTGGAACTGCTTACCAGTAAGACACATCAAGAGGCTGGAAGAAGCTCTGCTTGATCAGGTCGGCGAAAAACGCCTCTGTCTCCCGACAAGCTGTGCCGTTACCGATGACAACCATCTGACAGCTTAGAAAAACAAACACATAGACAGTCTTGAGGTTAATATATAAGCCATATACAATTAATAGCCGTCCAACATAGAACTCATACTGATAAAAGGAATAACCTGCTTCCACTGTGTCCTGTGCTCATTGGATGCACTGAATACATGCAACATGAACCACAGGTTTCGGAGTGTGGGCCCAGACCCATCAGATAACTAGCAAAAGAGGCCGCACTTCGCATAACTATATATTTTTTCCTTTGCACTCAAAACGAAAATGAATTCAAATTAACAATATTTATGCAAAGTGGGGCCTCTTTCATGAAATCATGTAATTTCACTAAGTACATCTAACCAAGGAAAAGTACCATAACAAATGTAAAAGTGTGAAAAGACCAAAGACAGTCCTCTTTGGACATTCTGACTCCATGGTAACATAAGATTCACAATCATCAAATCAAACCTCTCTATCCGCACTGCACAACACAGATTTCCCCCTACAATGATTTTCACATAGGAATTACAGATCAGAGGGTTAATCAAGACTAGAGCACAAAGAAATGTCAGTCTGTCAATGGCAAGAGACTGTGGCCATTGCAGAAGCTGTAGTACCTGTGTTTCAGCATAAGGTGGCGCAGTTTGCTGGCTTCATTGGTCTTCCCCCCTGAGCTGTGAAGATACACCACATCAGTGTGTAAGATCTGACCTGAGACAGAGACAGAGGTAAAGAAGATGAGAAAAAGAAAGAAAGAGAGACACCATATACAACACATAGCAGATACACATGCACTTCCATGACAAAATGATTATAAGTAAAATGAGAAGTAATGAGTACAGGTGTGTGTGTGTGTCTGTATGTGTGTGCACTGGCTTTCCACTACAGTTCTAGCTTGGGAGAAATTAACACAATGCCTCGTTCTAATTTCAGGCTATCTTTTGTGTGTGTTGGGGTGGGTGGGTGTTTGTATCTGCTGAGTGAATGTGAACGTTTGTGTGCATTGCAGGTGATGATTATGTGTCCGATGTGTGCGGCTGTATCCAGTGAGTGTGTGCATATCTGCTGAGTGTGTGTGTGTGTGTGTGTGTGTGTGTGTGTGTGTGTGTGTGTGTGAAATGGCGGGTCAGTCCTGTTCTCTCCCATCAGACGATGACAAATCTGGCCGGACAGCCCTGGAGAGATGTCCTACCACCACTCAGTGTGACACACACCCACATATCCGTCATGGCACAACTTCACTGTACGTATGTGTGTGTGTGTGTGTGTGTGTGGCTGGCTGGAGGGCAGAGTGTGCCACCAAAGAATGCCAACTGACACACTCCCACTGAGACGGGTGGCACCAAGCTGGACTGGATGATCAGCTACCCACAAGGGGGACGAGAATGAACACACACACACACACACCCAAACACACACACACACACACACAAACGGTGGACATGCCAGGCATCAACTTCATCTCTATCAGTCATAATCAAACATACACAGAATGACACAAAACACACACACACAAACACAAACGCACGCACCCAGCTTTACACAAAGTGATGCAAATGAGATACTAACACACCAGGCAAAAAGAGGCCAGTAAAGTGGGACCCACTTTAAAAAATACAATATTTGGTACAGTATCGTTGGTAAATGGGTGTTCTTTAAATATAATCTAAATATCATTTTCATTGCATCACCTTTCACCAAATGGAATGCCTTTTAATTGTGTGTGCCTGTATGCTTATTTGTGTCTGTGTGTGTCTGCTATGTCTGCCGGTGACAAGGAGCAATCAACTGATCCTAGGAGGAAAAGTATCAATTGTATGGATACAGTCCTCATTATGACGTTCTACCCGTTTGTGTGTGTGTGGGTGGGTGTGACCAAGCTCACCAACAGGGGAGAGGATGGCTAGCTTGCAGCCGTGGCGAAAGCCGGGGTCAACACCCATGATGGCTCGCCCACGCACTGGGCACGTGAGAAGCCGCTGGCGGAGGTTCCGCACAAACATGGCTACCGACTCCTTCTCAGCTGCCGCGGTCAGCTTGGTCCTGCCAGAGAGAGAGAGAGAGAGAGAGAGAGAGTGAGAAAGAAAGACAGATGAGAAGACAGTGTTGGGGAGAGAGAGAAGATGAAAGAAAAATATAAAGAGATTACAGGAGGAAGATGGAGTAAATGGTAGAGGATAGAAAGTAAGAAAGGCAAAGAAAAAGAGAGGAAGAGAAAGAAAGGCTGGGCAAAATAAAGTGGACCCAAGGACTGCTCTCAGCGGTACAGGAGAGGGGATTAAGATACCCAGGAACACTAAAACAACTCCCCAATTCTCACTGGTGACACTCAACAGTGTTATGTCTGCCACAACAATGTTTTCCCGAAAAGAAATGTCTACCAACTTGCTTTTGCTCATTGAGGCAGACTCTGTTGCCAGAAATATTTTTGGTTGCACTAACCACTTTAGCTTCTCGGGTGTCAAGTCTCAAGACACATTCAGTAGTGTGTCAAAATCTGTGACACTGCTGACTATACACTCTATGTGCCAAAACAGGGAGCTTCTACAATGCTGCTAATACATAGCAGTTAGAAACTCTCTTTATTCAGTCCCTTCATTCAAAACACACTTCCAAACAGATGAATCAATCACTGCAAATGTTCTAGAAAGGCATTAGTGTTTCTTGCCATTACAAACATTTCACAGAATTTCGAAATCTAAATTGAAGACAGACCATAATACAGATTAGACAAAAATGTCAAGCAAGTGACAACTGACACTATTACGCATGGGTGCACAGCAAATCCACAAATACACACACATTGACACTCACTCACACACAAACACACACACACACTTACACACACCCACCTGTATCCTCTGCAGAGTAAGGGCAATATGAGTCTCTTGTAGGAGTCCTCGACAGCATCATGCAAAATCTTCATCAGTTCTGGCCGGGCAAAGCCTTTAGGCCTCCATCTGAAAACACACACAGGTACACACGCATGCACACAGACACTTAATACACAGATAACATAATATAACTTAATAATTCTCATGTTGGTCTCTTGCATGTCAATTTAGGCATTTCAGAAAAACCAAATGAATTCCCTGTCATCTCAGATGTCAAAATCTGTAAGGAAGAAATAAACGTCTGACAGATACAACAAAACCAAAACACTTTATTTACTTTCGTTCAACCGGTCCAGTGTATCCGGTATAAGATCCAATAATATGGTTAAAGGTTAAAAATAAATAAATAAAAAATAAATACATACATATAAAAATCAAGCAAAATTAAGCAGAAAATTCAAATGGAGAACAAAGGGACAGACAGACAGAAAACAAAAAAGAAAAGAAGAAGAAGAAAAAAAACAAAGACAAAAGCCCGACAGTAAATGAGTGACAGACAGACGGGAATAGAAGCTCCAGGCCTGAGTGCAAATGAGAGTAATGTCTAAGGGAAGAAGTAGTTATTTTCACAATGACAGACAGACACGCATCTCAACTGACTTTTGTTTTAAACGCTTTCACTTCAAAACATAAACAAGCAATGTTCTTGAATACAGGAATCTTAATATCTTAATATAATGTCTTCATCATGAATATTCATTATTTTATTAAATTGGCAAATTAACCAATAACTGCACTTTAATTAACTCATTTAGATTCATTTTCTTATTTTTCCTGATGCTGCAAATAGGTGAAAACTGCATTTGCTTTTACGACTACATAAACTACATTTACAGCAATATTCATAACAAAACAGACCTCCATATCTTTAGTTACGATAAAGTTCCAGAATGTCATCTTAAGGTTATAGCAAAGGTGTGAGATCCATTTATTTTGTCCAAAGAAATAACTGTAAATATTATGTAAATATTTAGAAAACTGTAACACTGTACAAAGGTATAGATGCCACATTCAATTCCTGATGAACTTATGATAGTTATCCCATAAATTGCCTTCTTAAGTAAACCCTGGTTTTATTATTCACCGTTATATACCTGTACTATACACTAACTTGAGTTTGTCATGCTAATATGTTTTGTAACGTAATGCAATGTGGTGGATTATATTACCCAAAAAGACATTACACTACAGAAAACAGAAAAACACTGCAGAAATAAAAAAAGAATAAAAATTTTAAAGACACAATAATAGGTTTAATTATATGAAACTGAGAAGCCTTGATCAACAAAATTATCATGAACTACTGTTTTATTTCTTGTTTATTTGTTTTGTAAATAAATAAACAAAACCATAGTAAGTCCTTACAAATAGCAACTACTGCTCAATCACATTAACGATCTAAAAAATAAAAATGTGAAAAGAAAACAAAAACATACATATGTGTTGTATTTAGAATTAATTTGTCCACTATTTTGCATTATTTGATACACTACAAAATTTTAATTTCATTGCTTGAAAGTGATAAAATTGTTGCTTTCTTTCAAAAGCAATACATATTAACCTGTCAAACAATATAAGTTTTGAAATAAAATCATGTATGGAATACACCTTTATACATAAAACACACAAAAAAAAATCAGTCTGAAAATCCTTTGCAATGAGGTCAAAAGTACAGGGTCTTCTTCCCCATGGGCAGCGCTACTTTAAAACACAAATAAAACATTAGCTTTATGTACAGATTATGCTGTGGCCCTCCTTCTTTTCTGGTGACTGGACATGACTCCTGGATGTGATCGAATGTTCTAATTTCAATGCTGACGAGGAGTCAAAAAATGTCAGATTGTGACTTGATAACGTTTGAGCGTCTCAGCAACAGGGCACACACCCAGAGTTTAAGCATAATGTTAAACGACAGGTAGGATTAATATTTCATGCGTGTGTGTGTACATTTCAAATAGGAACACACCGGCATGGAAGAAAGGGGGTTAGCCCAGAATAAACCTTGCAACCTCCAACTTTCTTTTTCAGAGAGGTGTACTAGAGTCACAAACAAAAGCAAAACAAGAGATGGAGAGAGGGGACATGGAGAAAAGAGTGCACACAGAGATGAGTACCCTGTACCCTGTGTGTGCGTGTGTGTGTGTGTGTGTGTGTGTGGGGGGGGGTTATTGTGGCACCAACCTGACATTGACAGACCACCTAGAGAAGTCGTTCTTGACGCGGTCTGGTACGTTGACCTTCACTGTCAGAATCTTCAGATTCTCCCCACGGTTAATGGCCAGAGTCTGCATAGAGAGAGCATAGCGAGGTAACCTGTAGAGACAGCTAACACACGGCACACAAATGGGACGGACACACACAAACACGCACAGACACACACACACACACACACAGACTATTATTTCTTAAACACACACATGAAGACACACCCATGCCTTTGCATACCATCCTGCCATGACTCCCCCCCCACACACACACACACACACATAGTTCACGCTTCAGAAAGGGGGAAAAGAAAGAAACAATAATAACGCTTCTTGCGGCTCCCCCTGTGCTCTATGCAGGCAGCTGGAGTGGTCCCTTTAGTTTAAGGGAAACTGACATGCTGTGGAGCAAATAGTTTTAAGTGTCTGACCTTTTTCTAGGCACAAGAGAAAGAGGAACGCTGCCACCTGTCAATCTGGAGTCCAGGCGGAAGAGAGGATGTGACAAATGCCAACACGGCCACCACAAACACACACACAGCCCACTCACCCCCCACCTTCTGAGACACAAACACACACACGCACACAAACACACACATAAGCTGGGCTAATGGCCTTATCGGGATTGTGAATTAATTCAGCAGGAAACATGATGAAAATTATATTTCTTTATTTTGGCATCTCCGCGCCTGAAGGAGTCTGTTTATGTGTGCGCTTTCCTCCCGCCTCAGCAACACAATGTGCATCCTATCGGAAGTTGCCCGCATCAGATTGGGGGAAGGATGCCAAACAAGCATCAAAGTAACTTTTTCCTGACACCCCCCACCCCACATGCCTGCCGCTCTAGACGAGAAGAGTTGGCAGTGAGAGCCTCCAGGCCTCCAGTAGGCCTCCAGGAGGAGGATCTACGGTCATGAGGAGACATCTGTGTCCTCACAGAGGCAGAAAGAGAGAGAGAGAGAGAAAGCAAGAATAAATTAGTAAGAGAAAGGGAGCGAGACACTGCACAACTATGTGGGGATGACTTTGTTTTACACTGCGAGTTACAGGTTACCTCTCAACAAAATTAAGACAAAGTTGGCCTTGTGTGTGTGTGTGTGAGTGTATGGGTGTGTGTGTGTGTGTGTGAGAGAGAGAGAGAGAGAGAGACAGGATGAGACAGAGAATGAATAAGAATGTGACTGGACAGAGAGAATATTAAAACATGAAACTTGACAGCTGACCAATTGCCAAGGGGCCACTCTGTGAATACACACACACACACAAACACACATTATTCATGTGGTACTGTCCATCAATGATCAAGTCTCAGTGCCATCAGTTTCCAATTTACAGATAGATGGACATACCATGCTGTATACTGTATGTGTGCGTGCATGTGTGTGTGTGTGTGTGCACCACACACCAACACATACAGACACAAGGGCAGGAAAGCAGCTCCTTTTTTGTGGGAAAAACTAAACTTCTTTCCCTCAGCCACCAAAAGGGATGGGGGTGCAGGGGCTTGGGGGGGTTCCTAATGGTTCCTAATCAGGATATGCGAGTCTGTTTGGACTGAAGTGAGTTCTCCACAGTCAGTCAGCCTAACTCAATCTCAGCAGCCACTGCTGGTCCTTAAGGATCACTCTGACACTATGTGACCACACACACTCACAAGAAAAAAAGAGAGAGAGAGAAAGAGAGGTGGAGGAAAAGAAAAGGGAAGAGGTAGAGAGATGTAGTGTAACAAGGGCAATTGTGAGAATGAGAGTAAAGAGGGATGAAATATTCAACATATCAAATTCCTCAAAAACAATGAAATCATAATTGGAAAAATATGAGGACTGTAAGCAACATTAATGGATATTATTCTCAGGCCCACCAATTCAGACTCAGTATTTACTCTCCAAATATTCTGAGAAAATCGCTGCTAGGGAGAGCCGATCAGGGGGTCATTGGGCCGAGGGTCCCCCCCGAACTAAAACACCGGGGCTCGACGAACTCTGACCCCCTTATCTCTTCAAATGCACAAAAACAAACGTGCGCAGCGTGTGACAGCCGGCTTGCCGCAGGACTGGGGCAGTTTTGGAGATGCAAAATAAACCCCCGGGAAGGCTCCGTCGCAGGGGCGTCTTCAGGGGGGGCCACAATGCACTGCTTTGTCTTGCTCGCCTGCTCACATCAGTTGGTCAGACAGATGGATGGATTTTAAAATAAATAATCTGCTGCGTTTACGAAGGCCGGAGAGATTAGGTCGCTACATTGTTGAGGAATGTGTTAAAAAACATGGAGGGACGGGCGGGTAAAGAGAGAAGAATAATAACAGAGGAAAGAAAGGAAATGGAACATTTCTGCACAGGCACTATGACAAAGATTGGAAATGTCTGATTTGATAAAGAGAATAAAGAAACAATTACTCCCCTTTCACTTGCCATAAAACTAAAAGAGCCGGAGAGAGAGAGAGAGAGGGCATGAGTGAGAAAGAAAGTTTGCACAAAAGATTGAATGAGCAACACTGCGAGAAAGAGCAAGAGAGAGAGAGAGAGGGAGGAAGAGAGAGAGAGAGGGAGGGAGCAAGCAGGAGAGGGAGAGTGAGAGCGAGAGCAAGAAAGTAACTTAGTATGAGTGGGGGGGTGGAATGGGTCCTGACACACCATCAGATTTGGTCTTGAGGTCCATTTCCTACATTTCCTGAGGAAGTGCAGTATTTGTTGAAAGCCAAATAAAATAAAGAGCTCTGCACTGCTCGTCTCTGTTAAGGTAAAAGCGACTTCACCTCACTGCTTTGGTGGCGTTTACTATGACAGTCCAATATGCTTCATTTCCTAGGTATTTCACTCTTCACACACTCTAGGACCATCACCAGAGACAGTTTAATAGGACGAGACACATCACTTAAAAAGTCCTCCATAGAAATGTATTGCGGCAGTTTGAAATGTAAAGATGGCACAGTTGAGACAGGCCCTGCTGTGAAAGTAGCTAATCGCACTGTTGGAAGCTGTACAACTGACGTTTAGCCTTTTGGTCATCATCTCCGTCACCATGGCAATAGCCACACTTCGGATGCTAGCACAGGCGTGATGAGCAAACTGCCATTCTAAATAATGTCTTTTTTTTTTTTTTTCGACCCACGAGTTGTTCAATTCCGATTTAAACAAGGATTCGCACAACACACTTTTTAAGTCATTACAGCCCACGAATTTGGAGTTCCGGCTATCTCCCAATTCATTTTGATAGGGCCTGGTCGAGTTAATACAAACTAGCCGCCATACCTTGGCATTTTATTGGTTTTATTGACATGACAAGAAAGTTCAATTTCCATGGAATTGCCCATATAAGCTCTCAAACATCCTTCCTTCATTTCAACCCTTCAATTACACCCACGCTTTACCCATACAAACAAATTTGTTGTTGCTGTTGCTGCTGCTATGGTCAGCTCCTTGTCCAATTGATAGGGGGTGTTGAGTGCAAAAAGGAGACATTGCATCTTATATCATCAGCCAAAGCATACATGCTTGCTTTAGCAATAGCACAGATTAATCACTTAGTTTCAGCCAAAACCAGCTAATAATTTTGTAAGCCACATTGTAAGCTATTATTCTCAAAACAAATGGCTTTGGGGTCTAACAGAGAGCAATTCAACCCTTAATATCCTCATTTAAATACTGTTATCCCAGTCGAGTTTTCACTCATCGATTACACATATTTCCTTTGTTGATCACCTGTCAACACTCACAAATGACACTTGCAATCCAGTCATTTCCCAGAAATAAGCAGCGCCATGTATAAACCTCAAGCCAGTATTTCATGCAAACTAAACAGAACCGTGTATTGACAGTAAGTAGTTAACCAAACTCATCACTCAATCAGAATCAGAGATCATGATTTCATGAGAAAGCAGAAAGAAGAAAAGAAACACATTCTCACAGCATCATGTATTAACCTCAAAGGTGAATAGAAATTTTGCTAAATCAATGTATTAACCTCTGGAGTTAATTTGGAAAATACTAATGAACTTTAAATTCATTAAAATAAAAAATAATCAGGCCAAAAACCTCACACAGAGCACATTATTACAAATTAGGCAGTATATGATGGGTAGTACTAAAGCACAGTTTCTACCATACTAAAAGTAATAAAGTGCCTTGAAATTATATAATTGTATAGGCATTGTATTCTATTAAAAGTAAGTTCATGTGTATTTTTGAACACTGCAATCTGTGGTTTACTATGGAGAATATGTAGCTAGAATAACAATATCCTGATTGCCATCAGGGCATAAGGATTTATTTTTGCTACAAATTAAGCACTTCCATGTTTTAATTTGGCTTGACATGTCAAAAGGGATCAAATGAATGACTGGAACATGAAATAAAATTAAGAAAAATTAGACCCTCTGTGCTGAACACACACACACACACACACACACACTGAACAGCATATTCAACCAACTGTGTATATGTACAGACTGTGTGTGACTTGAGACTGACCCTTGGTGTGGAGGAAGAAAACTCAAAACAACCAATCATAGAGAGGACACCTGACACCAACATGTCACAATGCATCCATCACCCCTGGCAACAGATCTCAGATCTCCAGGATGACCAATCACACTTGGCCGCACGCACACACGCTCATATGTAACTAAACACACTCATGCCAGTGTTCTCAATGTGAACACTCACACTCACTTACTCTCTCTCTCTCACACACACATATGCACAGACAAACACAGACACACACACACACGAACACCTGTGCAAAGACAGACCTACGAGTGCACACACACAACACAAAACATTACTATGTTGGGAAGCAAAATACAATATGTGTATTATTTAGTTTCACAAAAGAAAAAAACAACCCGGAGAAAATGGAAAATTCTGTCCAGTTGAATGGAATATATTAAGCTTTTTTTGAAATATATTAAGTCTTTTTGAGACACACACAATACAATGATATCCACTGGAAATTACAGACAGATCAGTTCATATGTACTGCAGAGACACTAACTATTAACCGTCAGATAATAAAAATACTGAAATCAATTCAACAGTCATGTCAGCACCACTACCAATTCTACATTCAACATCCAGGGATCCAGAGCTACAGTCAGGAGCTTTAAGGGACTAGAACATGCTGTGATATTTTTTTAATAATTGAGGCAATTTTAAACAATAGTTACGAAATATTTTTTCTGACATTCATGTTTTAATGCCCTCATTATTGGTGTTTGGGCCGGTCAGACAATGCTTACTCTCTTTCTGACTTACAGTATGATACCAAGGCATACATGTCCTTCTAATTCCTCTCAGTTGAAAGAATGCATGAGAGTCCATACGGTCCATACATTTAATTGAACACATTTGAATAAAACTCATTTAAATAAAACACCAAAGAACATTGGTAAGGCATCCACCTGTGAGGCTTTGTGACGGATACAAAGTCTGATACCGAATTAACTTTTTGTTAACATCCATCGCCTTCTGAAAAAAAAAACTTCCTGACACATGTGCACATGCGTACAGACACAGACACATGCACGCACACATGCGTGCATACACACACACACACACACACACACACACTAACATACACACACACACAAAATTAAGTGATTAAAAACTACCCTGTTAATAAACAGACGCTAACAATGTGCTAAATTAAACAACTGTGTGTGTGTGTGTGTGTGTCTGTGAGTGTCTGTGTGTGCATCCACATGCCTTCTGTCACAACACATCACACACCCCCAATGTTGCCTCTAAACACACATACAAACACAAAGGCTAAAGCACTGGCGAGAAAAGGTTCATTTTTGCCGGAATGCGACAGCTAGCAGGTCACCAGTCACATTAACACTCGATGACATAGCACGTCACAAAATGAACCGCTGCCACAGACGACCAGGGCCCACCCACAGAACACACACACACACACACACACACACACAAGCCAAAGAGGCCTTCCATACCACTCTCTCATCCTCTCACTCACTCCATCTCCCTTGCGCTTCTTTGCTTTCTCTGCACCCAGGAGCGCCTGTCACTGTAAAGATAAGGCTGTCAATCACGCTGTTTGCCCAATGGTGCGTCAGTGGGGACATGTCACATATGTTTCACCATGTGTGTGTGTGTGTGTGTGTGTGTGTGTGTGTGTCTGTGGGGAGGGGTCATGACTCCAGGACATGGGGAGTGATGGTGTGTGTTTGAGTGTGTGTGTGTGTGTGTGTGTGTGTGTGTATGTGCGCGCATGCATGCCTGTGTGCATGTGTGCCTTGTTGTGTGTGGCTGATCTGAAGCACAGTGACAAGTCTGCCCCCGACTAGCACTGAGTAACGGCTTGCCAGTGGAGACAGGGGGTGAGGTCTGACTGTGTACCCCTTTGCCACACACACACACACACACACACACACAGATGCAAAACACAGACAGGCAAGCATGTATGCACACTGCATCCATTCATAGTCACACAGGTAAAAAACAGACCAGAACAGACCATAATACACTCTTAGATACACGCATAGACAGACATAGTACAGACAAATACATGTATATAGACACACACCCAAACATGCAGAATGCATATACACGACACATCCTCCACAAATGACAGACATCTGAAAAAACACATGGACTTGTATCTGTCTATGTGTCTCTGTGAATTTGTGCACGAGTGAGTGAGTGAATGAATGAATGAATGAATGAATGAGAGTGTATGTGGGTGTGTAAATGACTACAGTATGAGTGAGTGAGTGAGTGAGTGAGTGAGTGAGTGTGTCTGTGTGTGTGTCTTGTCTGTGTCTGTGTGTCTGGATAAGAGTGAGTGTGCGTGAAAGTGTGTGTGTGTGTGTGTGTGTGTGTGTGTGCATGTGCGTTACTCTAACACTGACTTCTTCCCCACTCTCTCTCATCCTATCCTGAGTGGGACTTGACAGAGGGCTTTTCACAGCAGCTCTGCCGCCGCCGCTCAACGCCAGATTGGCTCCCGCCGACTGAAAGCGCCTGTCAGGATGTCCCCCTCGCTGTCACCGCGGCAACAAAGAGAGCCTGCAACTCCGCCTGACAACACCATCTCCGAGCGCGGCGCGATTATCATTTAAATCCCGCTCAACACTTTGTCACGTCATGCATAACAAAACCGGTTAAATCAACGGACATTACCATCAGCGCACATTAAAAGCTGGATTATGTCAGACCTGTGACAGCAACATAAAGACAACATGACAGGCCACTTCAAATAAAGAGGGACTAAAATTTAAAAAAGAGACTGACAGAGAAAGAGAGAAAGAGTGGGGGGGAAGAGAGAAAGAGAGAGGGGGACACAGAGAGAGAGAGGACCGCACATCATCACCACATTGAAAATGTGGAGCACACATCTTCATACACACACACATGCTTGATTGCATGCTCTCAAGCTCTCTCTCTCACACACACACATATACACACACACGCGCGCACGTGCACACATCAGTCGGTCGGGGTTGTATCTGCTGTTGCCTGACCTTGACATGACTCAAGGTCAAGCTAAAATAAATGAGATATAGACACTTCAAATGTGCAAGGAGAGCTGTGAGAGAATGCCTTCACACTCACAGTACAACGGTTTACCTTTGCAGTGTCACAGAAATGTGTGTGTCTGCAGGTATGAGCTCAGAATTTAGAAAGCACAGTGGACAAGGACACGGTGTATGTGTGTGTGTGACTCCCTACTTGGTCTGGCTGGACTCTGTGGATTTTGCAGGAGAAATTGTTGTAGATGGGTCTGTATGTGTAGCAGTGGTGGGTCTGCACTTTGTGGACACTGGAAGAGCAGTCACTGCTGAGCTGTGTGTGTGTGTGTGTGTTTGTATAGACAAGGCTCTGTGGATGATGAAGTCTCTATAAAGCTTGAACTCTGTGTGTGTGTGTTTGTATAGACAAGGCTCTGTGGATGATGACTCTATAAAGCTGGAACTCTGTGTGTGTGCGTGTGTGTGCGTGCGTGTGTGTGGACGAGATTCCCACCTGGTGGGGTTGCACTCTGTGGATGTTGCAGGAGAAATCACTGTAGAGCTGGAACTTGTCAATGTCTTTAGGCTTCACCTTTGAATCCCCTCCCTTCTGCTGTTGCTGCTGTTCCTTCTCCTTCAGAGCCGTCTTTGACACACTGGACTGCAGCATCACTGCACTGCTGTCACACCTGAAAGAGGAGGTGTGTGTGTGTGTGTGTGTGGGGGGGGGGGTGACACTTGACACACAGAACTGAAACATGACCACAGAACTGACAGTTTATTAAAGAGATACTCAGGGAGTAGTTCAACCCATACTTGGAGGTCACCAGGTGCTGTCAGTAGGACAAAGAATGAGGAAATTTGGAAGACTAAATTCGCACAACGGTGCTGACGCTAACCAACTGGGGCAAGGAAACTAAGTTTCAGCTTTATTTTACTTTTTCTTTTAAATTTTACCTCTTACGTTAGGCGCTAGATGCCAGTACACAATTCAAGTCTATGTTGTTCCGATTTTCCTCATTCCTCGTTAACCTACCGACAGCACTCAGTGACCTTTAACAAAAGGGCTATGGGAATATAGGGCGGTAGTAGTGGTGTAGTGGTTAAGGAACCTGACTAGCATGCAAGAGCCTGGAAAACTGTGGGTTCGAATCCTGGCTGCCACCACTTAGCCCTAAGTTGCAGCCTGACGTAATTGATAGTTGACAAATATGTAAGCCACTCTGGATAAATTCATAAATGAAATATAAATGGAATATGAAATACCCTGGAATATCCCTTTGAGCTGACATGGATTACATCCACTGACTAATACGAGCAAACCAACAGACCTATCTCCGGTAACACTTTATATTAGCACACAAGATCTGCCATTAACAAGCTGCTTATTAACATGCAAATTAATAACATACTAGCCATTTGTTAGTCACTACAAATCACTTATTAATACCTTATTCTAAATTACTTTATTCTACCCATAATAGACCATTAACTAAGAATTTTTCTCTCCTTCTAATTACTGTTTATTCGCAGATTGTAAGTTAGTTGTTGTATATAAATTATGAAGTTAATATGCTTTGGTTAGTGTAGGGCTTATAAGACAGTAGTACAACAGGAGCAGTTAATAGTGGATCTGTGTGTGCTAATATAAAGTGTTACCCTATCTTCTATACTAACAACCACTGTCACACAGGAGAGCAGGGGCGGGGAAGGGTCTGGGCTGCTGGTGTTTGTGTTTGTATGTGTGTGTGTGTGTGAGAGTGAGTGTGTGTTTATGTGGGGAGAGTGGGACATGTGTGTGGACAGAGGGAGTACCGCATGTCCTCACAGAGACTAAATCCATGTGAAGTGTGGCACATGGGGTGCATATGTGTGTGTATGTTTGTGTGTCTGTCATTAGCAGTTCTTACAAGCAGCATGGCTGAGTGTGTCAGTGTGGTGTGTGTGTGTGTGTGTGTGTGTGTGTGTGTGTGTGTGTGTGCAGAAAGAGAAGAGAGTGTGTATGACTGGTCAAGGTTCTTACAGAGAGCGCACATAGGTGAGTGTGTCTGGGTCTTTTGCCATCATATCTGCTAATATCTGCTCAACACCTGTGGCCACCTCCTCATAGGTGGACAAACCTGCAAGGAAACAAACAATCAAACCAACACGCTCACACACACCAGAAACCAGAAACACACACATTCATGGTCTTACACTGCCCCCTGTTGACCAATGTTGGTATCCTTTTAACAAGATTCATAAAATGCATCACTAGATCACTAGTTTATTAGCTAATCTCACCACTTCATACTATTTGTACATTTAATATTATTGTTGATGTACTAGAATAGCAACAATAACATGCTTACTATATTTTGTTAATATAATTTCTACACTGTATCATCAGAGTGTTTGTATCATAAATAACTGCTCCTCCCGTCTAAGGTTGGTTCTTGGTTCTGCTACTTCTGTACTAGCGTTGCCAAGGTTATGTAAGCGACTGGAGAGAGTGCGTGTTTGGGGCCAGTTGAGGTCTGGGACACGTACCCTCAGTGTTGGGCTTGATGTAAGAGTGCAGGTTGAGCGTCTGGGGGTTTTGGAGGAGAGCGTGAACTGCTGGTTCCAAACCCAGCTCCTTGGCCCTTCTGGCTTTAGACAGCTTGCTGCCTTTCTTATAGGGGGAGTACTGTGTGAACATAAGAGACCATGAAGAGGACAAACAATGAAACCATGCAGAGCCGTTGGGGAATCAGCTAGCAGGTCACACATCACAGGTTTCAAGATTAGGAGGCATGAGTGAGCTGTCAAAGGTAACATTAAAATTACATGTGGTGGTAAAACAACAATGCATCACAAGGCTCTAGAAACCATGACAAGGCAACAAATGAATTGAGCAGCAGCCTACTTTGACTTTACCTGTCCTCTGTATGTTGACCCTATAATATATGCACGCCAACCAGAACCTGATATTTGATTAATCTGTCATTCACATCCACATCCACACACGCAAGCGCATGCACACACGCAGACACACACATACTCGCATACACACACGCACGCATACACACACTCACCACGTGGTCTAGTTCATCAGGGGTTCTGCAGTTCTTTAGGGATATCTCTAGCTCAGAGGTCAAGACTCCATCTTTCTTCAGTGTCTGCATCACAGACTGACACTTCTTCGCCAAAGCACTACAACACACACACACACATATACATACATGCATGCACACATGTGCACACAGACACACAAGTAATTTGTTAAGATATTTGCAGACACTTCTATCCAAAACATAGGTAATGAACTTCAATCTACAGTGTACCCTATAATTTAACTCACTGTTCTGTAATCGCTGCTCTGTACATTCATGGCCTTTGTTGCCATCTAGTGGTGGAGATAAGTAACTTCAGTAGTTCAATGGGAGAAAGCAATTTCATCTTGCCATTCTCTCCATCTCTCTCATGCGCGCGCACACACACACACACACACACACACACGCACACACAAAATACTTCCTCTCCCACACATATGTACACACACACATATAAAAACTATTCCCACCATAACTTTCCCCAACCCTTCCAAAGAGCCAAATGTAATGTACAACATACATGATTTCATACCGTGGCCAAAACCCAAATTCACCCACCTACTCACCTACACACAAACATACAAAAATACACACACACAAACACCCACTCACTCACACAACACACATAAACACACACACTCACACGAATACAAACACACAAACACGCACGCACACACAAACACCCACTCACTCACACAACACACACACCCACTTTTCCACACAACACACAAAAACACACACACGAATACACACGCGCACGAATACAAACACACACACACACAACACCCACTCACTCACACAACACAAACAAACACGAATACAAACATACACACGCACATGAACATGAACACAAACACACACACACACTCACCACAGATCCTCCAGTGCCAGCTGTACTTCTCGGAGTGCGTCAGCGTCCATGTAGTTGATCATCTCCTTACGGTAGCGGACCAGGAAGGGGATGGTGTTGTCCTCGCGCAGGAGCTGGGCAATGTTGGCACACACCCACTGCTCCACACCCGTCCTCTGTGCTAGCACCTATGGCACACAAACACACACACACACACAAACACACACACACACACAATTTAACTATACTATACTATACAACTATACTTCCCACCAGCCACCCAGGATATGCATTGTGCAGGTCTGGGTGGAGGGCAGGAAACCACCACTAAACAGAGGAAAAAGCTGGATGCCTTTGCTGACTGTATTGCCATCAAATACCAATTAGAAAATACTAGCAGTGCTGGTCAGGCCTTGGAAATTGTTTGAAAGGTATTGCTTTAATCATTTATCATTGTGACAAGCTCAGACCAAAGTCACTCTCACAAGAGAGGTTTGTGTGAATCCCTTTGTAACACACACACACACATGTCTTATTTCTGTTCTGGAAAATGTGGAGAAAAACTGAAAATGCCAACAGAAACCATCCTTTGATTTATTTCTATTTTCTGAGCAAAATTGCATACCTCAGCTATGCATATTAACAAAAATCTAAGTCAGCGGCCTCTCCAGTGAGTGTCTGTGTAAGCAGAGGCCAGCGTGCTGTGGGATGCACCATGTCATAGTCTATGATACCTGAATGGGGTCCCAGTTCATGTGCAGACCTTCCCCAAAGACACTGACAGACTTGGCCTGCTTGACAGGCCTTCCTTGAGGAGCAGACAAAGTCTTTTGTTTCTTAGCAACTGGCTCTCCAAAAGTGAAGTCTTCCTCGGGCTCCTCCTTTTTCACCATCTGATTGGTGCTGAGGCCAAAGCCACTCCCACTGGGTTCGCAACTACTGGGCTCAGTGGCCATGGGGAAAGAGATTCTCTAAGGAAAAGCATAGAATATTTATTACAAATTAACATTATCAACTGAATAACAATTAGCATAACCAAAATCTAAAATTCACATTTCAGTGTGACAGTATCAGTAACAAATTCAATCACATCTTTTACTTAGCAACATCAGTGTAAGAGAAACAAGTTTGTCTAATAACAATCACCTCAGAATAGTGTGATCAATGTTGATGTGCTCTTGAATAATAACATGACCGACATGTTTAGTGAGTAATTCACTCTGCAGGCTACATTTCTAAATATCTAAACATTGTGCATCAGCACAATACTTTAAAGTGTCCATGACTCACTTCCTCCTTGAGCCTCATAGGCCCCTGTAACCCTTCTCTGTTATTAGGTTGTCCAGCCGTATCCTCCATCATCAGTGGAGGGTGTTCTGGTTCTAATCTGGTTCCAGAATCTTCTGCCAGTTCCACATTCTTGGTTTTAGGAGCCCTGGGTGCTCTTGGCTTCCTCTCTGCTTTAGGCTTGGGCTCCCTCTTTGGTTTTGGTTCTTTAGGAACTTTAGGTTTGGGTTCCTTCTTTGGTTTGGGCTCCTTAGGCTTGGGTTCTTTCTTTGCTTTGGGCTCCCTGGGTTTAGCTGGTTTCCGGACAACAGATTTGGCTTTTGGCTCTGGGAGCCAAGAATCATCTGCATTTTCATCGCTGCTTGCTTCAGTATTTCCCAGTCTGAAACAGAAATAACTAATTGAAACCTGTACAGTAATATTGTGTTAAACATACTCCAAGAACTCAATTCACTGCTAATAGTCTACAATATGTGTGTGCATGCACACAGACAGACACGGACATAGACAGACACATACACATGTACCACAGAATTCAGAGGCTTAAAACTCAAACCTCAAATAGGTAAACAAAATATTCTGAATAAAAAATATGAACAATAGGCTGTTTACAGAAAAAAAAAATTGCCCCCGGACCATTTTCTACATCTTTTTCATTTAGGTCCTGTTCTAATAGGCTCTTGTGTTGACTGAAAATTGGACCGATATCAGGATCGACAATGGCAACAACAGCCTCTTTGATTGAAATCTCTCTCTCTCTCTGTGTGTGTGTGTGTGTGTGTGTGTGTCAGAGAAAGAGAAAGAGAGAGAGAGAGAGAGAGAGAGAGAGAGAGAATAAATAACTCACGGATTTTCGTCATCATCTGTTGTCGCCTCCTTATACACTTTGGCCGTTTTTGCTCTTCGTAACATCTGCTTGACATAGTGATCAGTATGAGCATAAACGGTATCTGGCATTATGGGTAAATAATAGAAATGTGCCTTTCCTGACCTAGTATACAGTCGGTGGTGAACCTGGGTAAGTTAACGTTACTGTAAACGTGTCTCCGACTAAGATATACCCCTTCATGGTTCAAGGATTACCAAAACACATTTGGCAAGGTGGCAAAATAGCACCTGGACATTCTAAATATACTAAAAGCATTGGCAAGAGTGAGCATGACTGTTGATGATAGCGTTCACTGATGCACTGAAAATGTCAGCTAATGCTATGGTGGGAAGTCTGAGCATTATGCTTCATGCTGGAAAACACATGATTTATAGATATCGCTGTATCTCTGCAGTGTTCTCAGGTCAGGACAAACTCTAGCTAAGAGTCCCTGCGCAGTCACAGTCGTAATGCGTTTGAATTTAGCGCCTTGTTCACCGTGTGAGGTTGCTGCTAGCAAGCTAACGTTACCTGGATATTTCTGACTGACTAAACAATTCAACGTTAGCTATCTGTTAATGATAACAAGAAGAAAATGTAGCGCTGAGACTTACGATTTTCTTCGTTAGTTATGTAGTTGTGTATTGTAACTTAATGTAACACAGCATCACTCTAAATTTGCCATAACACAAATCCAGCAGACCACACACCATCCAGCTACTTGCAAGCGTATCGTCAAAAATCCAATATGTCCGCCATTATGTATTTGTCATAATAAAAGTCTTACCATTTTCACGATTTGCCTGCTAATTTAGTAAAAGCTTTTTATGGGATAAAACTCGCAGGAATCGCTGCATTTCTATCCCAATTCTGCATATTTTCAGCATCACAACACTTCTACTGTTGATTTCTTAAAGCTTATACTTATATTCACTTCTGAGCATTCTAGGGCAACTTTGTGGACTGTCTGTCTGAGTGAAGCTATCAATCCTAGGTTTGTACTTTGTTTAGAAAACTCATTGTTAGTCTTTTCTATTTCTAGCTCTATTTGTAGTATATTGTTCATCTTTTGTATTGGCTTATATTTTCTCCTATGGGGTAACAAGCTACATGTAATGAGATGACGTAATTTAATTACAAAATAAAAGTAACAGTAATCAGTTTTATTACTTTGAAAAATGTGTAACTAAATTACAGTTACTTTCAGGAAACATTCAGGATTACAATTTCAGTTACATCTGAACATCTGCAGAAACATTGGCTATATGTTTAATGATATTAGTTTTGTTTTGCCATATTTTTTTGTACACAGCACCCTCCATTCACAGCTTAAAGTCTGATACTATTCTGATAGGTCTAATTGGTTCTCCTATCATGTTTGAAAAGGCAATACCAGACACTGACACTGACAGGGGGCCCAAGAAAAAATTGTAGTCAATGTTTGGGGGGCCCAAAATTATTAGTGTTAATTATTAATAGTGGCGCCCCAGTGCTGGATCTACAGCCTACAAGTGGTCTGAGCAGCAGTTGCGTGGAAGCCTGCAATGCCAGATAGAAACTGCAATGTAGGCCTAGCCCAAATATAAATTAGCCGTTGTGAGTAGGCGCACATATGCATTATCAATCCCACACAAATAGATGACTGTGTATTCAGTAATGTTCACCACATGTTGAATGTCAAATATTTGGTTTAGCAGTATTAGCCATTCAAATCCATTTAGCAGGCATAGCCATTCAAAGATCAGCATGATCTCACATGAAAGCAGTGTTGATGTGCCAAATTACAACACCGCTGTGGCTATGTTGAGGGAATTTAAAAGGATTTGTACAGCAATTAGTGTTGAGTAATGCTGTAAGGTTTAACTCTGCCAGGTTTCAAAAACTCAAAATGTATGACAGTTGAGAAAATGTATTTAAAATGTATGCCTAGAGAAGTAATCAAAAAGTAATCAAATGTAATTAGTTACATTTGTACATACAAGTAATTGAAATAATTACAATACTATTACATTTTAGATAGGGTAACTAGTAATTGTAACACATTACATTTCCAAAGTAACTTTCCCAACACTGTGTGTGTATGTGTGTGCGTGCACGCTGATGGGTTGTTGTTATAACAAGAGGTTTAGTATCTATCTATCTATCTATCTATCTATCTATCTATCTATCTGTCTGTCTGTCTGTCTGTCTATCTATCTATCTATCTATCAATCTATCTATCATTTGGCTTTGCACTTTCAGTAAGTGTCATGTCTGACCTTTACGTGGAGGTTTTAAAGGCACACCAGGCAACATTTTTAGGTGAATTTATCAGCGTCGTAGTCACCTCAGTGTTTAAATGGCTCATTATGGGATAAATGAAGACTCTCGGCCGTCTCTAGTGTAGGTTCTGGAGTTACAACACCAGGTCGGGGGAAATGAAACTGAAAGTGAATGAAATCGCATTTATTACCGACTTGTCAGTCAACATATCGCATGAAAATGATCTCTGGTTCCCCTTCTTTGGTTTGCAAGTAAATTCACATGTGAGAATGTACAATGTTGCTGCTATTTTCTATGTATCTATCTATCCATCCATACAACATGTTATTTATTATAGGCTATGAATATCCAGTGTTCTTTTTTGTATAACTGTGGAAAGAAATGGGGGACTGAAACATAATGTTTTCGAGAGTGCAGAGAAAATATTTACCTCCCCGAGAGCGGAGTGGAGTTGTTTTTTCCATTCTGGCTGGAAGACAATGTCAAGTAGTCCAACATTAAGCATGGGGTGTTCTCTCACAAAAAAATAACAATTTAACAATTTAATGTAATTGTAAATGTAATTTATTTTAACATTTAGGGTTTATGTAAGACATGGTTAAATCTAAATTCAGCCAAAATAGTGTGGTTATGTGTGTATTGCAAAATTAAAAAAAAAAAAAAAAAACTTGCTGTTACTTATTGAAGAGACGCACAACCCAAATGGTTGGTTCAACAGATTAAAGAGGAAGGAATAACTTCATATATTGTTCTACATAATATGCCCTTACATTTCTTTGAACAATAAAGACAAATTCTCTGTCCTTAAAACAAGGTCACTGTAACACGGTTGGACTTTTGGAATGGTGAAGAATGTAGGGCAATGGGGGGGGGCGGGGGACACTGAGAGCGAGTCTGACTGTGTGTGTGGCTGTTCCAATTACCAGCAGGGGGAAAACCAGCAGGGAGGCGACCATGAGGGGAAAACAGAGCAGGTGCAACAGCAGAGATGGCTGATGCTGTGAGCACACAGTTAAAGAAGAATTCCGGCGTGAATTCATAGCTCTGTTGTTCAAGGTGAATGAGTGCTGTCTACAGAAAATAGAACCAGAAAATTTTAGACAACATGGTGAGATAACAAATCGGCAACCATGTTGTCTAAAATGGGGTATAGAAAAATTAAACTGAAAGTATTTACTGTGCCCCATTTAGTTAGTGTTAGTTACTAATTTACTATTCAGTCTGTGTTGTATAAAATTTTATTGTTCTTTTTCCCACTGACAGCACTTGGTGACCTTCAACAACAGGGCTTGGTTCACATCGGATTTCTCCTTTAATACAGTAGATTAAAGGTACAGTCTAGGATGCTAATAAAAAAACTTTTTTGCTGTCAAAGTGGCGCTCACAGTAATCCACCTTTCTGTTCTATGCACATGCACATCTCCTGGTGCAGATTATGATGCTAAATCATAAGGCAACATCAAGCTGTAGGATCTGGCCACGAACGATAGACCGGGCTCAATCTTAAAGGCAGAATCAGTGGATGTCTTTCAAACTGCTTCTGCACACAATAGGTTAGCAGTACGACCAATCAGAGCAATGTCAGCAAAACAGCAAATACGTCATTCTTTAAAATGAAGTCTAACTCTTCCAAAGCCAATTCAAACAACCGCTGTTCTTTGGGCAGAGCCATCTTAGTCACAGCCCTGACGTCATCGTGCTAAGCCCGCCCAACGGTTCTCTACAAAGATTGAGATTGGTCCTACCAAGCTTGGTCACCAAGCTGACACCATTCAACGGCCTTTGTCCAGAAAGTTAGTTTTGTTGACCCAAAGTTTGTTTCAGTCAAGGCCACTAATCTCAGAATTTTCACAGAAAATGTACAGAATATCATGAATAGCTCCATAGTTCTATCCATGTAACCTCCTGTACCTACTGTATGGGATTTCAGTATTTTCTATCTGGCTGTTGCAAAGTCAGATATTTGAAAACAAGCCCCTCACAATTATCAATCAGTGCTAGAACTTCCTTTATCTTGACACCTACAAATGGGTTTAAGGTTAAAAGAATTCTGTCTACCCTTACAAATAGTAAAGCAAAAGATATTCAAGGGATGGACACTGCCTAAAAAAAACATGAAGAATCTATAGACTGCCCCTTAACTAAAATAATCAATAAGTGTATTGTAGAAAAGGTAATACTAAACAGTACTCGCTGATAGTTTTAAAAAAGCCAAAGCTTTCATGCTGTTATTGTCACTCTTGTTCACTGAGAGGAGAGCTTGTCATATGACCACAGGTCGATTAGTCTATTGACGAGTGTGTTTTCCCTAGTGTGTTTACACATGCCGTAGTAAAAATAGTAGCAATTAGCAATCACCAGCGTGTGTGGATCAGCAACACACTTCCCCCATCCATATCATTCACAATAGGAGTGCCACAAGGGTCTATTTTAGGGCCGCTACTGTTTAGTATTTACATCAGTGTAATAATGTATGCAGACGATACCGTTAAGAAATTCTCTCATTATTGATCACAACTTGGTCACAGGCATGTAAAACAGTCTTGAGACCCCTTAGTTTATTATACGAAAGTATCATTAACACTCACGACAGCATCAGTACTGTTTTGTACTTTTTAACTATAACAAATTGGATGTCTAAAAATCTAATAATGCACTCAAACCTTTGCCTACTTTTCAAGATTATACATAATGAAAAAATTCATTGCACTATGCTCCGAGACCGTAACTAGATCAGTCTCTAGAGGAGAATGCAACATTCCACGCCGTAAAACTACATTTGGGAAATCAACTAATTAACTTATGATAAATTGTGTGTTGTGTGTATGTGTGCGTGTGTGCGTGACTAATTGGTCTCTGTGACAGAGGTTGCTGTCATGATCTTACCTCTTTGTTTCATTCCTTTACAGATTGAATCCTGTATAACTTTGTAATGGATTAGTATGCCTGGACTGCTCTATTGACCTCCGATGAGCTCCTGCATATTTTACTCTTACACCTAAATGACCTATTACCTGCCAAGGGACTACAGGTAGAACGCAGCATGACTTTGCTAAAACCTGGTGCAATGCAACCTTGCTTGTTTTACACAAGGCTAATGTCTTTATTGTACCCTGTCCCTGTTAAAAATGAATAAACTTAACTAACTAAACTTTGCCCAGTGTTCTTGGTCTTTGTTGTCTGATGAAATTAACAACAAACCTTTTTTAAAATTAGCATTTAGTTCCCAGAGATCAAATGAGATTTCAATGTGGTTAAAAAATATAGTGAAATTCCTTTCAACCCATCTTGTCCCATTCAAAGCAGTAAAACTCTGTTCTGTCTCTTAAATCTAACTAATTCTGCTCATTCATATGCTGTTTGCTTGTTAGAGGTGGACCAGTGCATTGAAGGAAAAAATATGTTTAAACTTTAAAGAAATTCTTACTTCAGTAATAAAGTTAAACACAGCGTTTTTTCACCATTGAAAGCTTCAGTAGAAGAGGTTGTAATGTTTTACAAAAGTTTAAAAATCTATGCATATTCATTTCATTTTCAACCTTTGGAATGTTCAGTCATGGATAGTGTTGTCAGCCCAAATCAGCTGAGAACATTAGACAAGGTGAGAAAGAAAGTGTGTGTGTGTGAGAGAGAGAGAGAGAAAGAGAGGGGTGGAGGGAGGTGTGTCTTGCAAGTCAAAGCAAGTCAAAACAGAGAGAGGTGGAGAGAGACAGCACCACTGTGTCCCATAATGAGAGGGTAGAAGTTTAGGAGAAGAAATTCATGCAGAGGCAGTATCGCAACACATTTCTAAATAGACACTGTCCAGTGCTTTGCTTTTGAATTTTATCACCATGAAGTTTGAAGACCTTCTTTCAGACGTTGATGGCTTCGGGAGGTTCCAAAAGATGATTGTTTGTCTCAGTTTCTTGGGGCGTGTCACCTTACCTTGTCACTTCTTGGTGAACAACTTCATTGCTGGTATCCCATCCCACCACTGTGACATCAGCGCTCTGGATGCTGATGGTATCTTTGGAAATCTGTCACTGGAGGAGAGACGGATTGTCAGCATCCCATCACAGGCGGATGGCACTCTGTCTTCCTGTCTCGTGTTCCGAGAGCCACAGTTTCACCTGCTCCACAACTCCTCAAGTGCTGCTGAGTTTCCCACCGGGCCGTGTCCTAATGGATGGGTATACGACAACAGCACCTTCACTAGCACCCTGGCTTCTGAGGTAAAACAAACTCCTCTCCATTCAGTGCCACACTGACATATTGGTGTATGTGGAAACACATAGAAAAATAATAACAAAGAATACAAAAAACACAAAAACATAACAAAATACTTATTGCTGACGTAAAGCAACAAAATAAGACTCTCTGGACTTATTATGATAGCCTATATTCCAAAGGAAAACCAAAGAAACTTTTTCATAGCTTGCATAAGCTATTCCAAATATCTGCCAATAGGGGGCACTCAATTACTAAGACCAAAGTTATATAGCTTGTTTTGGAGTGGTACCAAACAAACATCTTTAGTCCACATGTGCTTTTAATTCTCCCTCAGTGCACTGACGTGTAGTTTTCTCTTTGCTTTGCATGCGTTGTGGAAAAAGAAAGTCTGTTGTCTCATTTCTACTCCAGAACCATTTAAGCCATATTCATTGTAATTCACAGCACATACATAACAAAACACAAAACAATAAAATGTTTTCCTTTTTTATTTAGAATTTTTTTTTCTCCTTAAAGTGGGATCTGGTGTGCGAGAAGAAAGGCTTGAATAAAGCCACTGCCACCATCTTCTTTGTAGGGGTCATGTTTGGAGCCATGACCTTTGGCGGTCTGAGTGACAGGTACGACTCACACTTCACTGTTTATGACAAGATCGTATGATTTTAAGGGGAAAAAAATCTTCACCGTTAAGCACTTTCTCAGTAACAAATTTGTATAAACACACTTTGTTGATGCTCTGTGAACTGTTAAGATTAGATTGGGAGCTGAGTGGTAAAGGTGACGTGGAGTCAGTTACAAATATGAAATTAATGAAAAAACCTTTGCCACCATTTCCCACCTCACCTCTCTCATATGCACAGATATGGCCGCAAGATAGATATATAAATGTATATATATATATATATATATATATATATATATATATATATATATATAATGGATAATTTCCCTCCTTGGATCAAAAGAGTATAGATTATTATTATAATTACTGTACTGCATATTCACAGATATGGCCGCAGGATAATGCTTCTGGTGTCATATGTGTCAGGGATGGGCTTTGCATTGCTCAGTGTCTTCTCCACCTCCTACGCCATGTTCGCTGCCCTCAGGTTCATGAGTGGCTTCTGCATCACGGGCATCGTCATTGTTACCTCTGTGCTCAGTGAGAATACGCCTCTCTTTTTTCTCTTCTCTCTCTCTGTCTTTTTTCTCTTCTGTCTCTCTATCTCTCTCTGTGCTTGTGCAATTAAATCATCAAATATAGCCCATTCTCACACTAGTTTCTAAGCATGTTGCACAAGAGTACCGTAATTTCGCAACTATTAACTGAAGTTAGCACATTGATTTTAAAAAATGTAATTATCCATCAGGTTAATACATGGGTGAGGACTATACATGGGAATGTATTTCTTATCATCTTTTTTTGTCATGAAATCAGAATTTGCTTCTGGATCAATAGGTAATGTTTAGGAAACTGAGGTTAATATATGGATGAGGTTAATACATGGGTGAGGTTAATAAGTGGTTTTGGTTTTTTTAGCTTGCATAAAACACTGACCTTTATACATTGTGCAGCTTACATTTAGAAAACTTCTGTATTGGTTCTGGTGTCAAAAGAAGAGACATATAGATTAGAAGAGAAGTGTGTGTGTATTTACATTCTCTTCTTTGTACAGCTGTGGAATGGGTTGACATTGAGAGCAGAAAGTTGGTGGCAGTGATTGACAGCTTGTCATGGACATTTGGATTCATGACGCTGTCCACACTTGCATTCTTAATCAGAGACTGGAGGTGGCTGATTGTGGCAATCACATCACCAGTGGCCATAGCTATAATAACATGGAGGTAAGTCAGTGTTTCTGTCAAAATGGAACATTTTCATCACCATGGAATATTTCTCACTTATATCTCTATTTATCTATCTCTATAGATCTAATTATGAATACATTTTGTTTTCTTGGTGAATTGTAAACACTGGAGACTTTTGGAACTAAATTAATTAATCAGCTGACATCTCAAAACAGATGGGTTCCAGAATCAGCTCGGTGGCTGATAGCAAATGGGAGACTAGATGAAGCTCACTTCTACTTAAGGAAGTGTGTTAAGATGAACCGTCGGCAGGCGATGACCTCCATCAAACAAGAGGTGAGACTCCGAAGGTCATTTGTGTTGACATGTCATTAGCATAACAGAGTACAGATAGTAAGATCATATCACACTCTTGAAGTCTAAAAGGTTCTCTATACTGTGTGTGTGTGTGTGTGTGTGTGTGTGTGTGTGTGTGTGTGTGTGTGTGTGTGTGTGTGTGTGTATGTGTGTGTGTTCCCTCAGAACCTGCCGGTAAAATATGTTTGTTTATCTATTCTGTTTCTCCTTCTGTTTAGAATCTGTCTAAAATAGTTGTGGCCAGTCCAGGGGACAGAAAATACTCCTATCTCGATCTGCTGAGAACTCCCAAGATGAGAAAATTGGCACTACTTACAGGTCTCACCTGGTATGAGGATGTTTAACCCCATTTCCATAACATTCCACTGACTTTCAATACATTTTTGAGGGCTAATTGAGATATACAAGTTTGATCTCTAAATTCTGCAGATGTTTGCTCCATGGATGCATGTACATCAGCTGTACTAGATAACCATCAATAGCTGAGACCCACAGCAATCTTCACACCATGAGATTTGACATATGGGTTTAAGGATCACTAATAAGCAGCTAGCACAGGGCTGATAAAGGCCATAGGGTCATTTCTTGTGAAAATGTGAAGCTACTGTGTACCTGGATCTTGTAGGAATCTTGTAGCTTGAATGTTATCCTCTTTTGTAAGTCGCTTTGGAGAAAAGCGTCTGCTAAATGCCTAAATGTAAATGTAAATATAAATCAGATTTTTTCCCATTTTCTGTTTCAACTATGTCGCCTTCCAAGAGCATTAGCAGTTTTAATGGACACTAGCAACACTCTACCAAACCTTTCTTTTCTGATCATTTTACCTTTACATCAATTTTTTGTCTGCTGTCCTGCAGGTATGGAGTTGCCTCCGCGTTTTATGGCATTAGTTTTAACATTGCTGGGTTTGGGGTAAATATTTACCTCACACAATTTATATATGCTGCTGTTGAGATCCCAGCTAAAGTGGCTATTTTTTACCTTCTGGACAAGTTTGGTCGTCGAAAGACAGAATGTGTAACTCTCTTCCTGGCTGGATTATGTCTTGCCATCACTACAGTCATCCCCAGAGGTAAAGTATTGGGTACTGGGTCACAGTTAACTTGTAGCCTCAGAAGTATAGGCTATATGAGGGAGGGGGGTAATGCTGTCCTGAAATCCATGATATAGTCAGTTAAAGGAGATCCTGGTAGGATCATTAATCATTAATTCAATGCAATTTTACACACACTTAATTAGCATGAAAGTTGTAAACAAAATAGAGTTGCCAAAGTATACAGTATATCAGTTATCAACAGATGAAAGGGCTCAGGTAAAGATACTAACGGATATAAATGCAATAAGGTATGATTCTCCTCTTCAGACCAGCGGATAGCGAGAACGGCAGTATCGGTGTTTGGCAAGGGGTTTTCAGCAACTGCTTTTGGCACTCTGATTCTGTACAGCTCAGAGCTCTACCCAACTGTAATCAGGTAAAGACTAACTGTAGCTCTTGGGCCTTACAATAACCTTTGTTTCTGATGCATTTTAGAAATTGAGAAGGAATTTGTGATAGCAAGAGACAACTGTGATGCCACTGTGATATCCATTGTCATGACAGGCAGAATGGCATGGGATACAACTCCTTCATGGGTCGTGTGGGGGTCGCTGTGGCCCCCCTGATACTGCTGTTGGATGACGTGTGGACAGGCCTTCCTCAGGCCATCCTGTGCTGCATTGCTGTAGGCTCCAGTTTGGTCGCCAGCCAACTGCCTGAAACACGGGACCGGTGCTTACCTGAGACTATTGAGGACATTGAGGGAACAAGGTACCCAGCAAAGATAAATTTCTTTGCATTAACTTGCATTGTTCCATTATAAAGATAGAGAGGAATACAAATATAATCAGTCAATTTATTTGTATATTTTAATAGAACTGTATTATGGGATTTGTTTTGTATTGTGTGAGTTTAAACAGTGAAAATATTATTTTAGCATTGTTAACATGTATTGTTGAATTGCAGAGCATCCCATGTGGAATCGGCTATTCTTGCTCAAGACAATACAGAGCATGAAGTTGGAGGATGAAAACAGTTGATCATGGTTGTGGTGTCTTTCAATCAACTTTTCCTCTAAACAAATTTAAAACAGTAGCCTGGTGCTCTGTAAAGAAACAACTTTTTTGCTTTTTGAGTTTGTATTTCACAGATAGGCAATATGAAACCAATTTTAAAGTGGGGTAAATGTATTTTAGAAGTAGGCCTATAATGTCAGTGATATAGCAGGCGTCCTATAATTGCCTTTAGATTAATATTGTTTAGTACATATTTTTTTATTATTTTGTTTTTATTATTTTCACCTTTTGCTCCAGATCCAGTGCAATAAAATTCAAAAAATACTGAGACTGAAGCAGTATGTGTGCAGATCAGTGGTATACTATGCTAGATTGCAGTGCAATAATACTGCTGATTCTCTGCTGTTGTGTATGTGGTATTGGGCAGGCTTGACAAGAGACTAAGGACAGAGGTAGCATCACTGTTTTTACACAACCAATGGTAGCACTGATGGCAACAATATTAAACAACACAGATGTCTATTTTAATGGAATTGTGGCCAAGGCCAAGTCACCAGCCCACTTTTAGGGAGGTGTCCAACTGGATGGGATGGTGGTGAAGGACGAAGGTGGCAGGAGACAGTAAGTTGGACCAAAAGAAAAAGAGATTTATTTTCCCTAAAGCAGCAGTTAGGGTCAGCCCAGTAAGTACAGTCCAGGAAGCACTAAAACCAGGGCATACAGGCTCAATAAACTCAATTCAATTCAATAGTCAGATTGCTAGGTTGTATGCAACTGGATTTCTTTTTTTGGAGCTTGAGGACGTTACACCTTTCATCCAAAAGACTTCCTCAATTCTGACCTGATGGTAGAGAACCAGGAGGTATATCTCTGGACCACTGTGGGTGCAGCTGTGATCTGTAGGCCACACCCCTCATTCATGTGACAATGGGTCACATGGCCCACATCAAGTTGATGTGTGAACTGGAGTGTGTCATTATGATCACAGGATCCAGACAGTGTGAATGACTCTGATGGTAAAGAGCAGTTAAATTTTCTGGGATGGGATCTCAAGGCAGAATGGTATGTAGCAGACAGATGATGACGCAGCCCCCCTCCTCTGTGCCAAGTTGGTTGTCCCAGATAGACACATATGACCTCCTTCACATGTGCATGCTAGTGTCTTGAAAGGAGTGCCCCTTCTCCTTTAGAGAAGGTAGATGTACTGCTGAATGAATCCTGTCCTGATGCCTGGTTGCCCTCTTGTGTTGGGCCACGCGTCTGTGAAGTGGTTGCTTAGTTTCTCCAGTATACAGATCTGGGCACTCCTCACTACGCTGTACTGCATAAATCACATTGTTGAGGTTGTGTATTGGAGTTTTCTCCTTGGGGTAAAATAGTCTCTGTCTGAGGAAGCCTTTTGGATGAAAGGTGAAATGTCTTCAAGCTCCAAAAAAGTTCATATGCATACAACTTAGCACTTTGACAACCATTACCTGGATGAAAGAGAATCTTCATAGTCAGTTCAATATACCTTTAACTGACCACCAAACCAGGCAAAAGGTTCAAAGAGGATGACCCTGCATGTCTCTGGATCACTATTCCCATACGTCACAGCAAGCATGGTTAACTTTTAAACTTCGATACACTTTAAACTTCCCTGAATTCCGAGATCTATGCACCTACTTCTCAGTACTGGTTTCCTTGCACAGTCCCTTGTGTGTCTCCCTGAGCATGCAAATGCCAGGGAATAGACCTAAATAGATCATTAATTCAGTCTTCTTACATTTTCCCAGTACAATGCAGTGGAATTGCAATTTTTCGACAGACTTTGAGAGATATGTTTCATGTTATGTTTCGCATTTGGCCGCTCAGGTCACACATCATAGGTTTTATCCTGTGACTCTTCACCTTTTCATAACAAAGAATATTTCAAGTTGCTACAAGACCTGTTAAGCTCATATGCTTTTTGAATCCCGGTAAGACTAGCATTATCTTCAGTGATGTCACAAATGTGACTGACAGGTTGTAGTCACTAGAGTTACAAACTTTAACAATGCCCTGATTCAACAGTTATGATGAACTGCAACGTCCTTTACATTAAAAATTATGTTCAAAATGAAAAAATATTGTATGTGTAATTCAAGGTTTATATCGACTAAGACCAGAAAATAATTATTTTCTGTCAATTCACTCCCGTTCAAAATTTCTCAGACAAAAGGTCCGACAGGCCTGACCAGAAGGGGCAGGAAGGGGTGGGTTTTACTGCAAAATATACCTGAATTGGTATTGAAGGAAGAATTAAAAATGAATGCAAACAAAAGACTGAAACACCATTATGCATCAGATATGACTGAAATATTTTTGGGCCGCCATAATCTAGGCCATAAGTAGTGATTTTAGGTCAAAGGCAAGGAAAAATAAAAGACTAGGATTGTCAATCAGGTTATTAACTTACTAAGAAACTAGATACAGAGTAAATAAAGAGGTAAACAGCCGATTGCACTCTAACCTACCTTTAAGGAAGTAGTTGATATGTTGTTCTCCCACTTTAGGTCTTGGGTAATGGTAGGTTACTACCCAGAAACTTGATATTGTGAGAGAGTGCAGTGTGGAGGGGGTCAAAGGTCATCATCATCTCCTTTGTCTTGCACAGATTCTGTTCCACATGTTTCCCCCTTCTCCAGAGCACTATCCATGAAAGCTCCCAATGAAATGCAGATTCAACTTTCCTGAAGATTTGTGAGAATTGTGTGGCAGTTATAATCCCTTTCTGTGAGTCCTCCGGTAACGTCTCAGTGTTGGCCATAGTAATTCATTAACACATTTATACCGGTTATACATCGAAAAATCACTGTGTTTTCCTCTGAAAATAGAATTGTTAAAAGCTGTAATTGTAATTGTGTAACTGTAATTAAAGAAAGTGGTAAAACTGGTGAAATCACTGCATGGACATTACATGAGTACAAAGATGACATAACAGAGATCCTCTGGAGAAGAGGTTGTAATGGTTCACAAAAGTCAAAGACAGGTGGAAAATCATTTTCCTCTCAAACTTTGGAATGCAAATAGTGGACAACTGTGTCAACCTAAAATTAACTTTGTACTTTGTACACAAGGAGAAAAGGGTGTCACCTTTTCTACCCTAGAAAAGATTCTACCCTAGAGTGTTAGTGGAGAGATTCTGTGAGACTCGGGCAGTGTTGCAACACATCTCCAAACTGTGGACTACTTTACTTAGCTTTTGTGACAATGAGGTTTGAAGACCTTCTGTCAGAGATTAACGGTTTTGGAAGATTCCAGAAGATGATCCTTTGGATTAGCTTCCTCGGGCGTTTCACTTTACCATGCCACTTTCTGATGAACAACTTCATTGCTGGCATCCCATTCCACCACTGTGACCTCAGTTCTCTGAATATAGAGGGTGTCCTTAGGAATCTGTCACTGGAGGAGAGACAGATTGTCAGCATCCCATCACAGGCGGATGGAACCTTGTCTTCCTGTCTCATGTTCCGAGAGCCTCATTTCCACCTGCTTCTAAACTTCTCCAGCACCAATGAGTTTCTTACAGAGCCATGTCCAAATGGATGGGTATATGACAACAGCATCTTCACAAGCACACTGGCTACTGAGGTAAAATCTTCTTTTCTGTTGGCCTATGACAGTGTAAAGAACATATCAAGAGATGCAGAAAAAAATCACAAAAAAAAAAACATTGCTAAATTCAACTTGGCTTCCCTGCCCTCGTTCCATTTGCCTCAGAGCCCTGCTGAAAAAAAAATCTGATCAGCTTATGAAGGTTTGTTGGTTTAGCTGGTTGACCTAGCTTGTGATGGTTGACCAGCTGAAGCTATGTTTTTGCAAGAGTTTTACTGGTTTAGCTGGTTGACCCAGTTTATGATAGTAGAATTATGATGGCTTTGTTGGTCGAACCTGCTTAGGCTAGTCATTTTAGCTGGAGATTGACTTGTCAAACCAGCAATGTCTAGCTTAATGGCTGGTCAAAACAGCATGGCTATCTTAAACCATCAATGTAAGCTTGATAGGCTGGTCACCAGCATGGCCAACATAAACCAGCACACTCTGACATATGACTGACTAGCTTGTCAGACCAACATGACCAGCTTCCTAAGATGTCCACACCAGTAAGCCCAAGTGGTAGCCCAACCAACTAGACCAACAAAGACCAGCGGGAGTTGGTAAAAGAAAAAGACCAGCCAGAACCAGCTAAAACCAGCCACCAGCCAAGGGTAGTTTTTCAGTAAGGAAGACAGAGTTCAGCCCTCAGAACATCACAAATAGAAATTAATGTGTTCCATTTGATGCCACAGTTTGTTAGGATCTGCCTGTTGTTAGCTATTGTTAGTAGATACAGCAAAATCATTTCTGACCAAACTATTATTTTGAGGGTTCATTGCAGCGTAATTCTTGTACAAGAGCACAAAAAAATCCCATATTATGTTGTTTGACTCAAGAATGAACTTAGCAGCTGTTGGTGACTATTACATGGATCGGTTCCTTTCCACACATCTCTCAAAACCAGCGAGATTCAGAGAGGTGGGGCTTGACCTACAGGCTCCACCTACTGGTTCTGCAACGAGCACCCCTTGCATCATTGGGCATATGTCAGTGGGCTCAAACTGAGGACTGAATATCTCCTGACATTGTAACAAAGGCATGAATAGAATAGGATTTTTTGTTTATCAATGTTCTATTCAAGGTGAAGGAATTAGAGGTTTGAAAGAGGTTTGAAAGGTTCAGAAGGCATTTACTGTTGTTTGAAAAACACTCAATGAATTCTCTGTCCAGAACCACTGAGAGTTTAACTTTCTTTTGATATTTTCATACATGTCTTTGTGATTTTAAAAGATAGGCCTGTGAATGTAATGTAAGCTTAAAGTGTGGCTGTAAATGTGCTTTATAAAGCTGGTGAACATAGGGTCCTAGGAACAAAGGACCCTAGAAACTTGGTCCCTTAAGCTGAGGTGGAGTATCGGTATTGGTTAAGGTACCTGGTTAGCATGCCAGCTGCTGCCACCATTGTGCCCTTGAGCAAAATGCTTAACCCTGAGTGCTCTAGAGAAGACTGAAGTAATTGATGGTTGAAAAATGTAAGTACCTTTGGATAAAAATGTCTGCTAAATGCATATATGTGCATGAGTGGTGGTGGCGCAGATGATAGAGGTATGTGAGGCATACTCTGTAAAGCGCTTTGAGTATTTGTAGGAGTAGAAAAACGCTATATAAATGCAGTCCATTTACCATTTACCATATATGTAGCAACATAGGACCCCTCATAGTCTAATTATGTACCATATAAATTTTGGGGATATAGAGCCTTGGGAACATTGGCCCCTGTTAATACAGGGAACATAGATAATCAGCCTTTTGTGGTGAGGCTGTTTGTACCACATTGATACCACGTATTTAATGCTGCTTTAAATACTCTGTATTTACAGTACATTGTATTTCCATGACCAAAAGCCTCTGTCAGGTCTCCAGTGTAATGATAAAATGTTCCTCATTACTCACATAATAATTGCATTCCCTCCTGTTTCTTCCCTCCCTGTTTCTCCTCAAAGTGGGATTTGGTGTGCGAGAAGAAAGGCTTGAATAAAGCCACTGCCACCATCTTCTTTGTAGGGGTCATGTTTGGAGCCATGACCTTTGGTGGCCTGAGTGACAGGTACGACTCACACTTCAAAATGTCCATGACAACACCATAACATTTTTTGTTTTGTTTTTTGTTTGTTTTTTGGTTTTTTTTGTCACAAAAAAAGACAACCTGTTTTAAAATAAAAATATGATAGCAATTATGCCTTGCCAGAATTGGGGTAAGCCTAGCCTTAGTTAGAGTAACCCCAGGGTGACCCAATGTCCTCTTTTGCTTGGACATGTACTCGTACTCTTTTTGAGAACAAAAAAATTGTCGGGGTGGAATTTCTATTCTACTACAGCCTCAAACAGCCTTCCATTACATTTCTCTGTATCGTTCATCTACCTCTTCAAACTAGTCACGCCCTTCCCCTACTCAGTTCTGTTGCAACAGGGGAAGTGAGTAGGGGGCGTGGTGAAGTAGTGAAGAGTCTAAAAGTTTCGACTGTAGAGCTACCGGCATTAGTCGATAGTCTTCTCTGTAAACATTTAATTGATCAGTCTGCAGTCAGTAGCGCAAACCTCCTTGTTTGCCACAGACAAAACACATGTACCCGGTGGAATGTCCACAGCAATGCTGAACCCTGGCCTCAGTGGGGGAAAACTCTCTAAAAGTTCTGCCATGGATTGGTTCTACTGGTTTGCTTAATCTACTGTAGGTGATTCGCCTGATTAACAAGAAGAAAAATTTATTTGATTCTCCCCCTGGGGCAGCCATGGTCTACTAAATCAGGAGACCAAATTTCCCTCCCCAGGATCAAGAGAGTATAGATTATTATTATAATTAAAACTAATTTATAATTATAATTAAAACACTCATTGCTGTACTCTTATATTTACAGGTATGGCCGCAGGATAATGGATAATTTCCCTCCCTCAAAAGAGTATAGATTATTATTATAATTAAAACTGCAACACTCATTGCTGTACTCTTATATTCACAGATATGGCCGCAGGATAATGCTTCTGGTGTCATATGTGTCAGGGATGAGCTTTGCATTGCTCAGTGTCTTCTCCACCTCCTACGCCATGTTCGCTGTGCTGAGGCTTCTGACTGGCTTCTGCATCACGGGCATCGTCATTGTTACCTCTGTGCTCAGTGAGAATACACCTCTCTCTTTTCTACCACTCTCACTCTGCATGACCATGTGATTTAAGAGCTATAAGAATTCATACCGTTTCCTGTTGCTATTGTTATTATTGTTATTATACACTATTGTTATTGTTATATATATGTGTGTGTGTGTGTGTGTGTGTGTGTGTGTGTGTATGTGTCTTGATTTGAGTCAGTTAAAGCTGTATGTCTGTTTCTCTCTACAGTTGTAGAGTGGGTTGATATTGACAGCAGAAAGCTGGTGGGGGTGATTGACAGCATGTCATGGACATTTGGGAATATGGCACTCTCCCTGCTCGCCTTCCTCATCAGAGATTGGAGGTGGTTGATAGTGGCAGTTACATCACCAGTGGCATTATCTATAATATTATGGAGGTTAGCAGCTTATTGTTTCTATTTCTAACTAATGAAAATTACGCGGGGATAGATTTGGGGGGCTTAAAAGAGAACTCGTACATAATAAATGTATGTTTATGGATGCATTTTGTTCAATAAACAGCTTACAAGTTGTGAGAATTAATGAACTTATAAAATCTCAAAACAGATGGATTCCAGAATCAGCTCGGTGGCTGATAGCAAATGGGAGACTAGATGAAGCTCACTGCTATTTAAAGAAGTGTGTTAAGATGAACCGTCGGCAGGCGATGGCCACCTCCATCAGACCAGAGGTGGGATTCTCCAGGTCATGTGGAAATTGTTGATTTCAGTCCCTCTAGAGGCAATAATGACTAAAATGTAACAGAGCTGATTGTTATCGGAATTACTGAGAAATAAATAGTTATTTTCCACAAAATGGATTTCAGTGGTACATTTGTTAGTTACATTTGAATACATTATTTTCTTTTCTGTGGAATGGCTTAAGCATGTACGGACAACACAAGATTCATTCATTTTTTAAATTGGATTAATCTCCCATTCATCCCATCTCCGTCATTTGACATTGTATGCTCAGTTTGCCTGTTTATTTGTTTATTTGGTTCTGTCTTTTTAGAACCTTGCCAACATTGTTGTGGCTAATCGAGGCAGCAGGAAATATTCCTATCTAGATCTGATGAGAACTCCCAAGATGAGAACACTGGCACTATGTACAGGTCTCACCTGGTATGAAGAGATTTCTCTCAAGTCAAGCATATATGCATGCCAGTGAAACCTTTTCTGTAGGTTGCATTTTAGTTAGCCTGGCCCTTAGACCCTTAGATCCTCGTTCTACACAATTTCCTTGCTTGAGGTGTTTAAGTTTTAAAAACTTGGAACTGATAGCATTCTAACTCTGCATTCACAAAGCCTCCCTCAATTCGCTGATCAGACAGGTAAGACAATGAGCTCAATGGTGTCAAATCCAGACTAGCACTGTAGAAAGATGATAATCAAGCAGAAATGCTAGGAAGGCTAGGTCGCATAGTGTCTAAATATATACATTATTTTGCTTTGAGACAAAAAATGTGTTTGATAACTGATTCAGCAATTTCTTTGTTACCACTAGAATAAACATAGGTCATCTTTGTGTTATGATTTTTTTTTATCTAACTCTGATGATGTCTGTGAATATGTCATATGTGTTTCATGTCTCGCAGGTATGGAGTCGCTTCCACGTTTTATGGCATCAGTTTTAACATTGCTGGGTTTGGGGTAAATATTTACCTCACACAGTTTATATATGCTGCTGTTGAGTTTCCTGCTAAAGTGGTTGTCTTCTACCTGCTGGACAAGATTGGTCGCTGTAAGACAGAGTGTGGTGCTCTGTTTCTGGCTGGATTGAGCCTTGCTATCACCATAGCTATCCCCAGAGGTAAAGCACTGTGGGCCATAGATTTCTCCTTATTGAGCAGAGAAGTGGGGTAGGGGAGGGGGACTTAGACCCCATACACACGGGTTCTATGTGGTTGCGCCTGTCCTGTCGTTCTCACGATACTGTCAATCATAAGCTGTTGAGGTCAGAAGGATTTGTACAGTGTAAGTTGCAAGTCACATTTGTAGCCTCTATCCATTTTTGCAATGGGTGACATCCTTAGATCATTACCTCAGTCCTACAGAGGGAAACCCAATCTAACCACGTCATGTTGTTTATAGCGAAATATCTGACTGAGAAAGGTACAGGAGTGACTTGCTGTTTAGTCATTGACCTTAACATCAACTACTGCAAGAATAATTGTTTAAATCAGAGAATGGAGTCTAGTGATAAGATCCTGATTTGTTGTCATATCTGTCATATAAAGTGTCATCGTATTTGTCATTTTGAAGCTCTTTCATATGGACATGGAACTGTCTCTCTCATTTAGACCACCGGGCCCTGAGAACAGTTGTAGCGGTGCTTGGTAAGGGTTGTTCTGCAGCCTCCTTTGCCACTCTTGTTCTGTACAGCTCCGAGCTCTACCCAACTGTGATCAGGTAGGGGCACCAGTGCGCAAAATATAAAGTTTTACTCTGTGCCTGCTCACTTTTCACCACTTAGACACGCTCTTTTCATTTGGGAATACTGTATGTGCCTAAATATGGAGCACTGCTTAATGTAGTTCTGTTGTTTGAATCAATCAAAAACTTTATCAAAAGTTTTAAAATGTAACAAACAGCTTTATTTCAAAATAGTTGCACTACATTTTTAATATAATTTGTTATAGGACAGTGGGCTATCTGTGTAAAATTCTCCACCCTGCTTGTGGATGGTGACAGGCAGAACGGCATGGGCTACAACTCCTTCATGGGTCGTGTGGGGGTCGCTGTGGCCCCCCTGATACTGCTGTTGGATGACGTGTGGACAGGCCTTCCTCAGGCCATCCTGTGCTGCATTGCTGTAGGCTCCAGTTTGGTCGCCAGCCGACTGCCTGAAACACGGGACCGGTGCCTACCTGAGACTATTGAGGACATTGAGGGAACAAGGTACCTCCCACCTCCTAATTCACTGATTATTGTTTAACAAAAATCTCACACATCATGACTCAGTTCTGGTGGAAAGGATAGGATAATTTATCCAGTGTGATTTACAACAATTTCAGACATATGCACAGTCCTTGGAGATTTTCCAGTGGGTGATCAACAACTAATTCTATTTCATATAAACAGCATGAATCAAGACAATGCACAGTTGGCATGGGGCATTTCAAAGTCAAAAAGTCAAAATCAAAGTGTACTTTATAGTCAATTCACTATGTAACAAGTATTACAAAGAGGATTGAAATTGCGTTTCACCAGACATCAAATGTGCAATTTAACTAAAACACGCACACACACATACACACAACACTCAACATACAACACAGGTAAATACACAGATTTCCAACAAGAAGGAAGTACTGAGGTAGCTCTTCTTGGTAGCTGGTGAGGTAAGGTGAAGTGAAATGTGCAATATGTAAAGTTGCAGTAAGGTGTAGGTGCAATATGTAAGGTGCAAAATATAAAGTGCAAGGGTGCTGACGGCAGCATGGATATCAGGATGTATTTGCATATACATAGCGGAAACATAAACACTATTTCATAACAGGTGCTACAAAGAAAAAAAAGTATCTTTTAACCCTAATGAGCCCATGTGCATTACCTTCAATTAATGACCAGAATATCTGTAATGGAAAATAAAATGCAGTATTAAATATGATTTAACAGAATACTGTGGGTGAATTGTAGGGCCTCACAGGTGGAATCCTCTGTATGAAGAACGAAGTTGGAGGATGAAAACAGCTCATCATCTTCAGCAATGCTTTGCAACTTCTGTGTGTTGTCGGTAGGAAAAAGAATGAGAAAATGTGATACTGCTGACTTGGCAGCCAACACTAACCGATTGTGCCACAGAAACTCACTTTCAATTTCTTTTTCCTATGCCCCATTCAGTTGACTGGCCTTAGGCTATTTGGTTTATATTGTATTACATTTTCTGGTTCTTTTTCCTACAGACAGCACTCAGTGACCTTACCCAACAGAACTATCGATTGAGTCACACTGGATTCATCCTTTAAAGTGTTTCTTTTGCTTACAGTAAGGGTGAAAGCAAGGGAAATAGAAGAAAAGGTACAACACCCATTTTATAGTTTTTCTGCAAACCTAGCAAATACAGTTACTTTAATAATGGCAAATATTTTACAAAAACAGTAACAAACAATAAAAGATGCATAATGACACTTTCTTGTACGATTCTTTGACATTTTATTTAAAACACAAATAATCATTAACAGCTTATGTTCAGTTACTGGCAGTCTCTATTGTCATGCTTCAAAAGAGAGATATTTGCCCATTGTGATTGTATGTGTTGGTCATCAATGAATATGATGGGAGGATGACTGTTTGTGTATTTGTGTATGTGTGTGTGAGTGTGCGTCTGTGTCCGTGTCCGTGTGTTTATGTGCATGTACATGTGTGTCTGTGTCCATGTCCGTGTGCGTGTTTGTGTGCATGTGTGTCTGTGTCCGTGTGTGTGTGTGTGTGTGTGTGCACGTGTGTGTGTGTGGATGTGTGCACGCATGCACATTGGCATAAACATTGTCAGGTGCATGCAGTCTACATAAACACGGGAGCAATGTTACTGGTTCATATCTCATGTGTGCATATGGTAAGCATTGGAAGCAGAGTCAAGGAGGGTAGAGGAGTGATTCAAATAAGCCATAGACATACACAATCCTTTACATTTATTTTAAAAACTAGTGGCAAATAGCAGTAGAACAGAGTTGTGGTGTCTAAGTATGGGAGGCTCTGAGTGTGTTTGTGTCCGTATGGGTCATGTAATTGTGTTATTGAGTGTCATCAGCATTGCTGATTTTGAAATCATGTAATAAGTTTCCCCAGTTTGTGAGAACCAAGGTGTGTGTGAGTGTGTGTGTGTGTGTGTGTGTATTTGGCGGAGCTATGATTCACTCGGAATCTCATTCTCCTCTCTGTCCTTATCATAGACATAGCAGCCCACCTCTCCGATGTTGACACCTTTTGGCCCAAACAGGTACCCATAGCAGGGAACATGGCAGTACGGCATGCCTTCATGCTGTAAGGAACGCAAACTGAGTTAATCACTGACATTAATTCATGCGGATGAGACAGAGGACTGTACTGTATGTGTCATTGAACAAAAAAACCTAATAACAAATATAAACATAAACTAGAATTAACAATATATCATGTTAAGATGCTAATGTTACTGAGGAAAGAGTACAAACCTGGCACTGCTGAGTGACAACCCCACTGGAAGTTGATGCAGCTTGTTTAAAGTTAACTTAATTTAGATTTAAACATGTTCCCCTTACATAATTGTATTAGTTTGCCCATCCGTACTTGCAGCTGCATATAATTAATGTGTTAAGTAATTTAGTACCTCAGCATGGCCACCAGAGGTCAGTGTTTTCTTACACCTCCCACACCGCAGACAAGGCCGATGCCAGTTCCGTCCCAGTGACATCACCTTCTCAGCTGCAGTAGCAAGCACAGAAGAAACAAAAACACAATACACTGTGTGACCAACGTACAAATAAACATCTCGTGGAAGTCTGCTCAGTGGGGAAAAAAAGAATTCATCCCCCTCGTCACCATCTTTCTTTTACGCTCTCACTCTTTCTTTCTCATGACATTCTTTTCTTCAGTTCATTCCTAATGGTGGGCCAGTCCAAACATTCCTCAGGAATATGCATAGCCTAGAAGCCTACAGCTTGAGATATTTGATACATGCATTTACTTCTGTATTATGCTTTTGAATTACTGGCTACTGGATTGGTGCACTCTATAAAATCAAAATCTGTCATTCACGTATTTCATGACTTGGACATTTTCAGAGGAGCGAGACCACACACACCACAGGAATGTTTCCATGCTGTGTGTGTGTGTGTGTGTGTGTGTGTGTGTGTGTGTGTGTGTGTGTCCACTGCTCAGGAGACAACCAATGGAGATGAAGAGCTGTGTGTGAGAATGATGAAGATACCCTGTGAAAGAGGGTTAATCAAAGTATACGCTTTACTGTGTGTGTGTGTGAGAGAGATGAGCAGTAAATAAAATGATGTGGTGAGGAACTCACCGAAGTATACTACTTTACCACAGCCGGGGCACAGGGATGTCTCTCCAGCAAATGTCCTGGTCGGTACTGGAGCCACTAAATGCAAACACATACACACAAGGACATGTGCACGCACACACACACACACACACACAAACACAAACACACCACAAACACAGACACACAACACAAGGAGAACTGTCTGAGCTTGTTATTAAAAAGCCTACAGCCAAGTGAGTATATCCACATGAGACAAAAGGGGCGGGACTCTCTCTCTCTCTCAACACTACCTTCTCTCTACTACTACTATTAACCAGTCATCACATCACTACCCTGCTCAAATATAAAATCACACACACACACACTCTCTCTCTCTCTCTCTCTCTCTCTCTCTCTCAACAACTAGTTTACAAGTTTACTTATAATACTGCATAGACACAATAATTATTTTGTTACTCGGCGTTCAACCATTCCAGATTTCAACAGGCAAGTGAGGTGTTCTCGTATTCTGTTCTGTCATGAGTCTGGAGTGTGAGTGTGGTCGGCACTAGTTTCATCGGCCAGCATCAGAGTCATGTTTAACATCTTTGCATGTGATAACGATCCAAGTTAGTCCTCCCCTTCACCAGAAACACAATTCTTATCAACACATCAGTCACAGATCTGTGTGTGTGTGTGTGTGTGTGTGTGTGTGAGAGAGAGAGAGAGAGAGAGAGAGAGAGAGTTTATTTGCCAAACACTTTGATGTCTCTGTGATCAGTTAGAAATCTGTAAATTATGCATAATTTTGTTGTCTCCTGAGCTTGGACAACATGACACATTCCACTGGAGTCCCCAATGTTCCCCAAGTGTTGAACTAGCATCGGAAAAAGCTCATTAGCAAAGTATTTCAGGAAGTGAGCTAATCAAGGGAGCCAATTAAAATTCCTGCATGGGTGGAACGCTGAAAAAAAGAAGTTGCTCTCTCTCTCTCTCTCTCTCTCTCTCACTCTCTCTCTCCTTATATGCTGGAAGTATGTGTAGTGTCTGTGTGTGTAAATGTGTGTCTACATCCTCTCTATATTTACCCCATTACATCATGACAAGAGCACCTGTGAACTGATAAAGGGAAGTGAAGAAAAGGGAAGAGAAAGATAGCTAGAGAGAAAGGAAGTGGAGAAAAAGATGGAGAGCGAGAGAGAGATGGAGAAGGAGGAGGAGATCTGGAGTAATGTCAGTATAATGTGTATGTGTATGCGTATCTGTGTGTGTGAATTTGTGTGTTTGTGTGTGTGTGTGTGTGTGTGTGTAATTGTGTATGTGGGAGGAAGGAGGAGTTTATTTTCTTTGGGTTTATGCAGTTTGCAGTTTAATATCCTCTCTGAACTCTCCCCTGTCTACTTAACATTCTTGAGTGGCCTCCCACACCACATCACAACAGGACAGACATCTTCAGTTCTTAAATAGAAACTAATACAGAGTACACCTTCATTCCTCTCTCTCTCTGCATTGTATTTGTGAGCGTGTGTGTGTGTGTGTGTGTGTGTGTATCATTGAGAATATCTGAGCACAATATGTACTGAGCAAACCAAACCAGCATATTAAGTGTGTGTGTCTGTGCGTGTGTTTCTGTCTGTCTGTCTGTCTGTGCCAGACCTTTTGGCTGGTTGCGGTTGATCTGTGCTGTGGTCCAGGGAGTAGTGGGCGAGCCATTAGAAGGGCTGATTGATGATTTGTTGATGGGCGTGGCAGGAGGCGTGTCATAAATGTAAGATCCAACCCCTCCAATATTCACCCCTGAAACAAAAGGACAGAAGAACATATTTAAACCAGGAGTAACAGACCAATCCACAAGTGTGTGTGTGTGTGTGTGTGTGTGTGTGTGTGTGTGGAAGACTCCCTTTTCAACAGGAGGTAACCTTGACCTCAGCCCAACCCCAACCCCAGACCCAGACCCAGACCCAGACCGAGACCCAGACCCCGACCCGACCGAGCTCAGAACAGAGGAAGGTTCCATCAGCCTAAGAGGGAGCGTGGAGAGAGACATATTCAGACAGAGTGATAAAGGATGAAGGTTAGGTGGTGATCTGTTTTTTCTCTTCCATTCCAACACCTCTATATTGCCACACTACAGACAATTCATTTATCACACGCATTATATGGAAGGGTAGTTGTGGGGAGTGTGCTGGTGTGGGACTTTTTTAGTTTTACAGACATACTGCATCCTTCCTAAAGCCTCTGACATCACCATGGCCAGCCAAACTGGAGGTCGTTGGAAGAATCAGGAACATTTTTTAGAGAAGTTCCCAGAACTTGTGTAACCTTTCTTGTGTGTGGGCCAGGTTTTAGTAAATGGTTTATGTGAGTTTCTTAACTTGACTTTGTCCTCCTTTGATCCTATCCTATCCTATTGATCTGTAACAGATCATGTGACAATCATGGAATAAACTTGTGACTTGTGACTCTTTCTCTCTCTCTCACTCTCTCTGTCTCTCTCTCTCTCCATCTCTGTCTCTCTCTCTCTCTCTCTCTTTCCACCCCCTACTCTCTCTTTCTTTCTCTCAAACACACAAATACAATGCAGGCATCCTCATACCTCTTCCCAGTCTCATACCAGTCATTACTTCCAGCCCCTTTGCAGAATGAGTGTCCACTTGGCTGAGTTTAAGTAATGTGCGCCCATCAGAGGCTAATCCAATTAAAACACTAACTATTTCACCAGTGAGGCTGCTCTGTGTCTAACAGTGACCATGTTATGAACAGGGACCAAAAAGAAATAAAACAAAGTTTTTTTGTTTTTTTTTGTTGGGACACCAGTATAGTTCTGGTTCTGGTTCTGGGTTCTCTCGGTTCCTGGGATGCTTTCATCCAAAGTGATATACAATACATTATTATGACTTATAGATTCAACTATATTTATACAACAACTTTTACAATAGTATTGTCTCATGGTGCTTTACAGCAAGGAGCACCCAAGAGCAACAGGGGCAAGGAAAAAAATCCTTGCTGTAGTTAGTCTAGGAAGAAACCTTGGTCAGAGCCACGACTCAACTGCCAGGGGTCATGCATGAAAAGTACAATCAGTAGTTACCATGATAGACTACAATTTGTCCATGGTGTTAGCTGAGCATGCTAATAATTCCAAAATATTGTCCCACAACATTATATGGTGGTCAAGCAGATGCATTTCAATGAGTCTTTCAATGTATCTTCCTGTGAAGATACATACCAGTTGACTACAGGTGCACAGTTGTCATTCTTTCACAATACTCGCACTGACCCAGGGTTATGATAGGTTATGATGTGTGTTTGTGTGTGTGTGTGTGTGTGTGTGTGTGTGTGAGAGAGAGAGAGAGAGAGAGAGAGAGGGGTGAGATGTGTGTTTGTGTGTAAGTGTGAGAGAGGGGAGTGAGATGTGTGTTTGTGTGTGTATGTGTTTGTGTGAGAGAGGGGAGGCTGAGATGTGTTTGTGTGTGCATGTGTGAGTGAGGTGTGTGTTTGTGTGTGTGTGTGTGTGTGTGTGTGTGTGTGTGAGAGAGAGAGAGAGAGAGAGAGAGAGAGTGAGTGAGAGAGGTGGACTCTGGGTCAGGTTTCCTGTCTCAGTCGCAGGGATGAGTGCACTTCCCCTACTCGAGGCTTCACTCATCAAGTTACTGATTTAATTTCAAATGCTGAGTGGCCAGTGGAGTGAGTGTGTGTGTGTGTGTTCAGTTTGAGGATGTGGGACTACTAGTATGCATTTCTTTTCTTAAAGAGACCACAGAGCTACACTCCAGGCCCAAAATGACAATGCCTGGACGTGAACAAAGTTGTATTTACAGAATTACAAACACAATACCCAGGAATCACTGGTGTGCACAGACATAAACTCTGATTTGCTAACAGCAATATATAAGTAACTGAAAACTTGAAATGTATGCAATTTCTAGATCTAAGAAATGTGTGTGTGTGTTTGTGTGACAATTTGATGCAAATGGCGGTAGCATGTCTCTCTGTTTGTCTGTAAGTGTGTGTGCACATGCATGTGTGTGTCTCTACATCTGTGTGTGTGTGTGTGTGTGTGTGTGTCCATACCTTTTGGTCCAAAGAGTGTCCCATAGCATGGCTTATGACAATAAGGCAATCCATCATGCTGCAAAACAGAGAAAACTTGTTTGAGACACATCACATACTCATATTTTCTGTGTTCCTTGTTTGAATAAAATCTAACAATAAACATAAACCAACATAAAACCTACTAATCTAAAATAGTTGTTCAAATCATTGCTTGTGTTGTAAATAGGCTCTGGCAAATGCCAAGTCATCCTGCATGCCTAGTCCATTCGTTACAGCAGAAAAAAGGCCAATCGAGACAGAAAAGCAAGTACAAACACACACACACATACACACACATACATACACACACACACACTCACACGTTTTACTCAAACTCACTGAAAATAAGACTCTTCTAGCAGAATATTTTTAGCAAAGTGCTTCCATATGTGCCCCCGACATTCCGGTCTATGAAAGAGGAATACAACAATGTTTGGACAACAAACAGTGAAAGGGCAGATTTAGGAGCACTGACCTCACTCTCGCTCTCTCTATCAATCGTTCTCTTTTCTCTCAAGCTGTCCCACACGCCACCGTCTCCCACACAGCCTGACTGACACAACTCTCTCTCTCTAACTCTGCTGCTATCATAATACATACACACACACACACACACACACACACACACACACACAGATATACAGTGTACACATACACACAAACTGCTGTTAGGGTTCCACTTAACAGTGTATAATACTGTCTCTGTTTGTCTGTCTTGACATTAGAATGATAATGTGACAAACTGACAAACTTGAAGATTATTGAATACTGACTGAGATAGAGCAACATAATAAGTTACAATGGGGGCAAACGTGGCTAGTTCTGGTCTGTATAAATGGCAGTGCCGTCACAAAATAAACTTTTTAATGACCTTCTGTGTCAGCATAGGAGGGTTTGATTCTGATCTGCATGAAGGGGGATTTTCCCACCTCCACCTTGTAAAAATGGAACACTGAACTTAGTGAGCGTTTATGCCTCTCGCTCCACTTTTACCTGCTCTGTTTGAACCGAGAACTTTCTTAAATGGAATGATTCCATACATCTATATGATGAAATATGTCAGTTTACTGAAATATGTCAGTTTACATAATTTCTTTATGTAATAAGCTTCACTGAGCCCACCTCTGTGCTGATTATGATGACATGATAACACAAAACACAACAACTGCCTTCGTGGTCATTTCACTGGGACTACCCATGATCCAACAGCAGGAACACATGGGATATCTAGGTTATTTTTCACAGTGGCTGCCATGTTTTGTCTATCAGCTGATGTTTGTTTGGTTTGTTTCAGGGCATGTGCATAATGACATGTGATGTTCAAGGCTATGTGTGACATCAAGCACATGTTGTTGTCAAATGGAGTGTGCGACAAGTGCCACATTCCAATGGTGTTAACAAATCTTGTTAGCAACTGTGTGTGTGTGTGTGTGTGTGTGTGTGTCATTAGTGTAATATAAGCCCTTGTCTGTTCAGTGGCACTTTTGAGTGTCACAATGATGTCACACTTAGAAAGGGGTGCGACACAAGAATGTGTCACATCAAAATGAATTACTGTAGCATACAGCTAAAAGCCTAAACCTTTAGCTTTCCCTCTATCCTTATGTCCTTATGTATGTTCTCACTCTCTCTCATGACCCACAGGCCTATCCAACCTACATCCCCAACATCCACGATCATCACTGTAACACGGAGCCAGGCACATGATCTAGTCTACAGGGCTTTGTGTTCTTTTGATATCACGACACTGTAACAGGACCTCACCATAGCAACTGCCCCATACTCAATATACAATCAATATCATTATCAGCAGGAAATTTGAATGGTGCATCAATCAGGACCAAATACTAGCCTGCCATATGTGTGTGTGTGAGTTTAAGTGTCTGAAAGCAAAAGCAAGAGAGAGACATTTAGAGGAAGAGAGAATGTGTGTATGTGTGTGTGTGTGTGTGCGGAGTAGAGAGAGAGAGAGAAAGAGGGAGAGAGTGAGAGCTGTTGGCCTCTGTGGAATGCACATACTGTTTTCTCCCCTCCATCATAATGAGAGATATGTGACCCTTGGCGATAAAGGCAGGCATGAGGGACAAAGCAGAACCACCATGCCAGAATTCCCTTTTACTTCCTCACAGAAACCTAAACCGAACATATGATTCCAACGAGCACGATAGACCACACATCTAACCTTGTCTGTCCTGGACAACAGAAAAAGAGCAGTGAAATTGAATGACTGAATAACACACACACACACACACACACACACACATACACACTCACACACAAGCTGCACGAGAACTTGCACGAGAAATCAGCAGCTCTTACACAACCCATCAGACACACCGAGTCAGAAATACCCCAGCCTCCACCACTTCACAGAGCTCAGTCAAATAGCAGAGCTGAGCCATGACTCTTTGGCAGCCATAACCCCCATACCCCCCCCCCCCCCCGACACACACACACACAATACATGCACACTCACACATACACACACACAACACCAAGACACGGTCTAGGTAGCACAAGTGGTCCCTCCTGCACTAGACCAGGGATTTGCACTAGTTATGACAATTTGTGTTACATGTGACATGATGGCTTTAAAGTAGGAGACTAGAGCTGCTCGCTGATCATTCACTCCCTCATGTCCAGCTCAGATCATGGGTAGCCTATCAGTGTTCATCAAAGCATGCCACATCTATGTAAATGTACTATACAGCCTAAGTGAAGAACATCAATGAAATCTTCTCTTCCACTTTTTATAGCTGTCCATCCCAGTCTTTATGTGTCTCCATATCCAGAGTGTTTGTCTGAGTTCATTCACGTGGCCCCAACCTATCCTACCACCTTATACTATCTATACAGAGAGAGGAATATGATATGAATTAATCTTGAGTCTTTCCTATGAGCAGGATCAAAGAGCTGACTGCTGATCATTCTCTCATACAGTTCCATCATGGCTTTCAGATTTAGCACAGTATAATGTTCCCTGGCTCTGCACTGACTCTGTCTGTGTCCTTACAGGTGTTATATGATGTCCCTGACTTTGCATTCATTCTCACACACATGCACTGTAATACTAAACAAATGCTGACCCTGAGGAAGGCTAGCTGCTGACCTGTCTGGTCTAAGGTAAGGTGACCTCAACTTTAGCATGACATTCGTCTCCCAACACTCAACACCCAGACCGCCCCTTACAATGAAGACAAACATCAAGCTGACTAGCTTCTGCCTCAAACACATAATTTATTTACACCACTATATTAGAAGCACTGCATGAGACTGACCTGAGAGCAGCCGCCCCCCAGGCTAGAGTGGCGGACTCTGCAGTGGCCTGACCTTACACCCAGTACCACTGCATGCAGCAGCAGCAGGAGCTACCCTTTGGTCTCAGCCATATTCACAGACACAGTGTCACTGTAAGAGTCAGGCCACCAGAACACAGACAGTAGCCACTAACGGAACCTGCCAGAGAATGGCTTTATTCATTTGGCTGACTCAGTATTTAAAAAAAGAGACGCTCCCAATAAAAGAAGGAGCTTATATTATGCAAAGAGCCTCTTTCTTGTTTTTATTTGCTACATCAGTGTAGTCTGACAGTCTGGCTCATTGACAATTCCAGAAAAAGTGAACTACTTTCCTTAAGGACCCTTAGATGAGTCAGTCCTAGTTTGCTTTGTATGATAAATGCTTAGCAAACACTGCCACTGAATTCAAGAGGCTTCATCCCTTTTTGCTGATATGTAGCTACACAGAGTGTGAGTGTGTCTAAAGGTGGGGGCTTAGAGTTAAAGCTGAGAGTGGTCCGTTTATGTGGTCCGTGAAAGGACAGGCCTGCTCCAAGTCCCTGTGGGGTTTCTGGCTGTGAACAAGGCCAGTCTTTGTGTTTGTCTGTGGCTGGGTTGAAATGATGGGCGACTCAAGAGCTTGGGCCCCACTGAGCCAGCAGCCAGACTTGCTTCTCTACACTGTTGTGGCTAAAAATGCTATTTGGCAAGATAACTCCAACAAGAGACACCTTCTGGTTTAATGGGTGCTGGTAAGACACACACCACCTGTCACTAAAAAATCTTTTTTCTTTACTCTCTGTTTCTTTCACGTTTATGTTTACATTATGAAAGAGTAATGTTTACACTGTAGTTGCCATACGCATCTGGTGCAACATGTCTGCAGTGTTGGAAAGACCTCAGAAAATGTAAAGAGGTGGAGAACATTTGTCTCTTGCACCACTAACAAACAACATGCTAATAACACAGTGCGTAATACAACTTGGTTCTTCTATTTTAAAGCTAAGGAGTTTGTGAATTTAAATGGATCCTAACCTAAGCACATTTTTCTGGAACTGGTTAGATCTAGTTTTCAACTATAAATAAATAGTTCAAAAATAACAGTTCAACAATACTTTTTAGATAAATCCTTATCCAAGATTATGTCAACATTTCTGCTTTGGTTCCTCACATATTTAGAGCTAAAATTACTCAGAGGATTTGAGGATTTTTTTGCAGCAGCATTATTGACATAGTTTTCTATAACTGGGTATTTTGTGGTCTCTTGAGCACTATTTTGACTGTGAGAGACTGTGAGGAGAGGCAAAGAGGGAGGGGGACAGGACAGAGCTGGAAACACTACACTGGGACTCATCAAAGCTGCCTGTAAACTAATCCCATTCTTAGAAGTTCTGCAGTCCTAGATGCAGAACAGGAATCTCACTCCCATTCTGAAAGATAATCCATTCTTAAAAACCCAGAATCTCATAGCTGTAGGTTGGAAGTGTGATTTTGTGTGTGTGTGTGAGTGTGTGTGTGTGAGTGTGTGTGTGTGTGTCTGTGTGGTACCTCATACCACCCAGTGCATTCATGTCTAATTGCCCAGCTACAAATTGAAAAAAGAGCACCATGACAGTCCACCATTATAACTCTAGGTCTTAACCGGCTGGTTTAATTTGAGGTTTTGAGCTGTACTTGAGGTGTTTTGCAAGATGCAAATCTTTCATCCACTCCATTATTACAATCCCCATCTGAGGATTACTCTCATGAACATGTACCTAAAAGAACCAGACATAAAACAGACCCACCATCACTCACGTGACCTATTCTTTTATCTCTCAGTATCTTTGTTACTATAACACTTCACTGGTGCTCCAATGTTCTGCATTGGCACAGTGCACAATACCCAGAGATATGCATGATTGAGTTTCCTCATGGGACAACTAGGCCTACATACAGTAGGCCTATTACAAGCTAATGCACACCATTGACTGTAAGGATTCCACTGAATGACAGCACATGATAACCCATCAGACGTACTCACTGACAATGAGAGATAGTAAACAACATCTCAGGCCCACTTCAGTGTGACCCCCCCATGAGACGTCAGAGACTCTACCAAGCCCACCAGTCCCGCAGGACGGAGTCAGAGACCCTGAGCTGGAGCGCTGGAGAGTGCGTGAGAGACGGTTGCTAGAGGAACCCTGCAGATCTGGAGCACAGCTGCCGCGGACCAACGAGCCAGAAAAAGGTCCTGAACGATCCAACGTGACATGACGGGGATTAGCCATTGAAGGAGAGTGAGAGATGAGAGAGAGAGAGAGAGAGAGAGAGAGAGAGAGAGATAGAGGGATGAATTGAAGGAGATAAAGAGTTAGCAAGCTCAGGGTGGACAAAGGAGGACGTGTCAGGTTATATCAGGGTAGCATGCTTGCCTTCATGGATGAACTGGAATCAAATGGCCGACTGACTGGTAAGGGCTTGGGAGTTGCTTGGGAGACTGAAATGCAGTGCATCTACAGGTTATAACCAGTGAATGGCTGACAGTAGATCAAAGCTATTGCCACCTACATAAAACTTCTAAGTGCTTTTCAGTAGTACCATTGTGAGACTGTGTCTTAGCCACTCATATTGTCTCACAGACAGTAAGCCACCAACATTTTACAAGCAATCAAACACAGTACTCCATAAAATGCCCAGAATCAAATCCTCTCATCCTAATGCAGTGACAATGACTACTGTCTTATGGTCATCCCATTTCAGCAGAGCAAGAGTTGAGTCTTGTACACACTCCTTCCCTCTCTCCATCCCTCCCACCACCCCATTCCGGTCCAGACTCAGCTCTCTCTCTGTGGAGTCTGGTATCAGCCACTTCCCTCCTTACCTCTGCATGGCCGCCAGGAGACAGGGTCTTGTTACAGCGTTCGCATTTCAGACAGAACCGGTGCCAGTTTTTCCCCAACGAGCTCACCTTCTCCGCTAGAGACACAGAGACAGAGGTGAGGAAGAACGAATTAAAGGAAGAAAGAAAGAAAGAAAGAGAGAGAGGGAAGAGAGAGAGAGAGCAATAATGTTAAAAGACACCAAGGATACACCAGAGACCACTGATAGTGGAAATCCAGAAGACAGGAAGGAAAACTGCAACAGGAAGTGAATGCACAAAGCTGAAACACTCAGTCAAAGTCACCTCATGCCTTGTCTGTTTTGTCATGCCCTGCTACATTAGTAGTGTACTTAAGGTACTCTATGTCTTGTCTTGTCATACCTGTTATGTTAGGTAGTAGTACTAGGCAAAAGTAGCCTTAAGCTACTTGCACTTATTTATTTATACAAACTAGGACTAGAATTGTCCTGTCTTGTTGTGCATCTGCACTTTACTGTTGTCCACGTACACGCTTGGGATAGTGGGAAATGTAATTTCGATTCCTTTGCATGTCAAGTACATGTGAATAAATTGAGAATAAAAGAAACTTTGAACTTTGAACTTTGAAAAACACAAGGATTTAGGGATTCCAAGGATCTGTTTCTACCAGATCACATCAGATTCCCTCCATTTACTTAAAGCACTCAGCCTAAAAGGTATGGGCCCTAAGGCAGGGCCCAGCCCCTGCCTGGTATTTCATTAGAGGACAGAGGACTGTGAGACAGACTACTCCTTCTTCCTACTTCCTTAACCGAGGTCAGATGCTTCCTCTCACGCTGCCAAAGGTTTACAGAAAAACGCAGATGGGATCTTTCATTCTTACTCAGCATACCAGGGTTTGCTCAACACGTACTGTAAATCACTGCATGATATCCTGCAGTTTGTTGCCGCTTGTGTACTGTGCATAGTTGAGGTGTTATTGTCCACAAGCCTAGTGTAACTCTGGCCTTGTAGAGATGTAGCTGGATATGTTTTTAATTTTTTTTTCTTCTTGTATTTTAAAATTAATTTCTCTACATTGATTTGCATGAACAGCAGTGGAAAGGGTGTCAAGAACATAGCAATCAAGCAAAAATCAGCCAAGAGACCAGAAATCACCAGTTCATGTTATCCGCCCAAAAATAAATCTTCACCTAGGCCAGTTTTGCAAACACATTAACATATCTGTACAAAGAACACCCCCCCCCTCCACACACACACAGTGTGAAAATGTGTAAACTCTGTGGGATCTTCAAAACCCTACATGTCATGTGACCACACCACACAACAGCTATCTCACAGGTTGTGATTATAACTATGATCATAATGGTAATGACTGTTTATGGGTCTAAGTCCTATTTATTTATTTAAAGGCAACGTCAAAGGCTATTGTCAAGATAATTATAATAATAAATTGTGTGTGTGTAGTGGGGTGTGAATCTCTTGTCTTGTGGAATGTCACACCTTTTTCACACTGCTGTATGTGTGTGGTCGTGTGCTTGTGTGTGTGTGTGTGAGAGAGAGAGAGAGAGAGAGAGAGAGAAAGGGAGAGAGAGAGGTGTGCTCCCTGGAATTGTGGCAAAACTCCATAACAAACAGTACATTCATAACAAAGTTTCACAAGACCAAAGAGGGCATTTTAAACTTACAATGCTTTGACCACAGGCATGATGCATGTCAATGTAGTATATCCCACACTTAGCATCTTAGACATTTTGGTTTAGTTTAAAGGCATTCTTATGACCTTGCCACATTTTATCTTCAACTTTGTGCACACAAAAACACAAAAGAAACATATTTGTGTTTATTGCTTTGAAATGGAACATTGAGTGTAGTTTCGCATGCTACAGGATCTGCGCAACAACTGTCACTGCACTGAACTGATTTCATTTAACCATTTTGAAGTGCTGTCCAAAGTATAATCTGTAATCACTCTATAGTGAGTGAGTGAATGAGTACAATACAATACAAGAGCGACATCCATGTGAATGGAGTGGAAGATGTGATCATTGTCACAGAGATGGGTTAGCCACCGTACATTAAAATGACCACTGTCTCGTTTATTTTTAAAAATCATGTCTGCCTAGACCACACGGTAATCAAATAATCAGTACACAGCCTCTGAGCCAGTCACATAATATTAATGAAATTGTTTTAAATAAAGCCGGATTTCAGACTGATATCATTTTACTAAATACATTAATAGAACATTACTGGGTGCTTGTATCTACAGTTAAGAGTGCACATTTAAGCTGTAAAGTCACAGATAAAATAACGGATTCTTTAAATTGATGTGGCCTATGCCACATATATATATATATATACATTCATATGTTATTCATATATATGAATAATGAACCAGCAACTAACAAAGTGAATGGGGCACAGTAACTTACTTTCTTCCTTACTTTCATTTTGCTATGCCCCATTCAGTTAACATTGGTTATTGGCTTGTTATTCTGTCTATATTGCATCATTGAATTTTCAGATTCTCTTTTTTACAGACACAATTCAGTGGCCTCGAACAACAGGACTATTGACTGATTCACATTGGATTTCTCCTTTAAGGCAAGTGAATTCCCATTGAATTTATGCACAGGATAAGCTGACAAACTGATGGCAGTGGGCACTGGATAATGGTTAGTAAAGTAGACCTTGTTCTGTGTTGGACTTTCCTGCTTGACCCTTCAATATATGTCACTGATGAACACTATGACATGCTGTATGTCAACATGCCGATCAATAGAAACATAATCATCCGCAGCAGTGTTCACAGTACTCTTTGTCATAAATGTACATGCCAGTGTCTGAACCAAAAAGCTGAAATGGTGGTCAAAAAACATAAAGATTAACAAATGCAAGTATGGCTGAACATGCTTAGATAGTTGGAAATAGCTTCATTAACTGGGAAAAAGTGGAGTTTATGCTTCACTTGTTTGGCACCTATGTCTGCCTTCTGGAATCAAATGAACTAAACAATTTAAACTCTGTTTAATTGAAAGGGAGCCTATGCACAGCAAGTAATACCAGCAGCTACTTTGAAATACAGCCAAAAGTGCCCTCCCACCTTGGCCAGGACTTTTGAAAGATAGATTGTTTTCCCGACCAGTTAAGCAGCTCATTTGATTTTGTTATCCTTCTGCATTAGCTAATGAAGTGACATGTTTTTTTTTTTGTGGATACGTTTTTTGAAGGAGAGCATGCTTTATGAGCTTGTAATGCATTGTTGGTAACTACTTAAACTGAACCTGAACAGCCAACATTCCTTAGCCTCTGTAGTTGTAGTGTGTGTGTGTGTGTGTGTGTGTGTGTGTGCGCGCGCGCGCGTGTGCGTGTATGTATGTGTGTGTGTGCCTGTGCGGATGTGAAACAACCACCAGACACCATAGACAAGAAAAGACAGAAGACAGAATGGATTTTGAGCTGTGTCTCGCTCAGTGGGGGTCCCTGTGGTAAACATTACTGATGCCGTAAACTAGGCACTGACAGACGTCAGCTCTGGAATGCCACCATTCAAACCATTCTCGCAACGGTTAGACCCCATCCAGGAGCCAATGTCCCCAGCAGAGGAAGAAGTATTCGTTCTGTCCCAAGGTTTCCAAAGACTTTATGTAACTCTTTCCCCCGTTTTGCTTTCATGCTTTCAAGGGACATTTACGGGTTCGGAGGCTTAGGAGGATAGTAGTAGAATACTTAAAAGCAGGCATCAATAGCGGAGCTGCCCACACACAAAAAAAGCCTTTGGCACAAGAAGGATGGGGTCAGCTTACCTGACCTAGTGCAACAAAAGCTAGCCATTTAACTGCAGTTCATAGCGACATAGCCCCTAGCCAAAGAACGTCAACTTTAAAGAACAAAGTCTGAACAAATACGCTTTTGGGTTACATAATTTCTAGACTTCAGTGACTTGCCTTTGCAGTTAAAATGGAAAGAATTGGGCTATAGGTCTGTGGGCTTGAATTAATCTCCAGACACATGTGCAGTATTTGGGATTTTATTTTTTTCTAAGCAGAGGTAATATAACAACATACGGATGGATTATTATTTGGGAAATTTAATGTTAATGTTCAGACATGGAAAATGTATAATTACTTACCGAAAAATACAGGCTTTTCGCAACGAGGACACTTGGACGTCATTCTGCTGAAACTTCCTTGCCGACGTAGCGGTCGACGCGTAAATTCCAGTGGACACCTGTGAAAACGATTAACGGCGAGCGGACGACCTGCGTCGCGCCTCCGAGTTTATTTAGTAGTACCAGAGCGGAGTCCCGCCTTCGACTGCCTCCAAGGCCATGTGATAGGCTATTGGCATACTATGGAATCTCCATGTGTACGTCACTCAATAATTTATTTATTAAATAAATAAATAAATAAATCTCTGGAATTTCTTATAGACACGTCAAGATGCAATGTATAGCTTTCTGTATTCCTCGAGATTACAGTTGGGCAGAAAGGCTAATGCATTAGACGTAGCATCAGTTGGATTTAGATCTTTTGTTACTTTTACTGCTGGACACTCACTTTTATCTGGCTGTACAACTACAACTTACAAACTAGCGCTGTTCACAACAAGCCTTAAACCAGGTGCATGTTTTTAAAAAAAGAATGTTTACAACAACCACTAACTGGATGTCTCTGAGCCAGTCCACTCATATCCGCTTCATTGTGGAGTTCTCAGTGTGATATCTTATGTCTGAGTGATCTCGGTACAGATCTCCAAGCCAAACATGAATGTAGCCTACTCTAAATTTAGACATTTTGAATACAATGTCTTACAAGGGAATTCCCGTTGTGTGTGTGTTTTACACTGATAAAGTTTATTTGTCTGTTTTTGTGAGTTTTTCTCCAGTAAGCTCAATTTCCTTGTGGTATCACAAGATTAGTTTACATCTACATCCCTCACCCCCATTGTTCCATAAGATGAAAGGCATTTGCTGATAGCTAGACGGCAGGTGAACACACTGTAGCCAATGATTCTCGAGCGGAGCGGTCTAGAATCTTTACTGTAACTGACACAACACCCTGTAAAACAGTGCCCTCTTGAGGATGATATAGCTTCATCCAAAAGTAGTTATTTAAAGAATATTTGTTTAAAACTAAACTCCTTAGAAGTATAAATTTAGAAAACTTCATTGGTTGTGAATAATATATAAATATATAATATAAATCCTCACACCAGATAAATAAACTTGCAGTAGTGCCAATTAAAGGAGAAAGTGTGTGACAGTGTGATTCAACCCATAGCCCTGTTGTTTGAGGTCACCGAGTGCTCTCTGTCAGAATAAGAACAAGAAAATTTGAAATAACATAGACTGAATAGTAAACCGGCAGCTAACAATAACTGAATGGGACATAGGAGAATGAAACTGAGAGTGTGCGTGCTCCATTCAAAAAGTGTGAGCTGACAGCTATTACTATTTGGTATATTGTGTCAAATTTCCTCATTCTTTTTCCTACTGACAGCACTCAGTACCCTCGAACACCAGATGTTTTCTTAATGCAGGAGGTTCTTAGCCTGACAAGGCAGACTATAACATCAACATTATCTGGACATGACTGACAGACTCAGTCAGGCTCAATCCTGGGGGTGGACTCAACGATTATCTTTCAAACTTCCCTTGCAAGCAATGGGATAGCGCTACCAATCAGACCAATCAGAGCAAAGTCGGCAAAACAGCAAATATGGCATTCTTTGAAACGAAAACTTGGCTTTTTCTGCTCAACTTGCAGTCCAACGTATCCAAAGTCGATGCCAAAGCCAGTTCAAGCGAATGTGATTCATTGGACACATCCACCTTAGTTCTTTTGCTCCATCACAGCCCTGTTGTCATTGTGCTAAGCCCGCCCAACATCTCTCTACAATGGTAGAGCATTGGGACTAGTCCTACCAAGCCTTGGTAGATAACCTACTGAGGCCCTTTAGTGCATGGCTAGATGTACCTGCCGAGCACCACTACCACTAGGGTACGTCTAGATTTCTAAGCTAGAAAGTGCTTTATTTCACTCGAGCTTTGCATGAGTAGTGTACAGTATGTGTTTATTTTTTTATAACTTTTACACACAAAAAGCATATTTTAACATTCACATCACATGCTCAATATCACAAAAATAAAACGGATCAAACAAAAGTACTTGTTCTGGACAGACCCTGCAGATATGGTTGTGTGAGTGAATCCTTGTTTGGTAGCCTTCGAGGCCTCATGCGTTGTCAGTATGCTGGACTTCTTGGGTATGTGGTTGGTGACAAATCCCTGTCATCCTGACTCCACCTGTTCACAGACTTTTATTCAAATTTGCCATCAGAAGTTCACCTTTTTGAATATGGCGCTAGTCTCTGCAGGCCTACAGGTACAAAAGATTGTTCTCAGTGTCATGGTTATGAAATAGCACTCCATTACAATCACAGACAGCTTAATATATGTGCCAGTCTTGACTAGGAACAATTTCATGTATTGAGCTCTTGGTTGAGGTAGTCTCAGTAGCACAGCTTGTGGTCAGCTCTGCATTGGACACTGCTGTAAATTATAGATAGCTCCCCCTGTTGTTTGTCAGCTGAACTGCAGAAAGGCAAAGAAAGGCAGGAAAAAAATAATTTTTATTTGTATTCTTCTGTCATTTAACGGCATAACTTTTTATAATCTAACATGGTATACCATCATATGAGCAAAAGGTAAATTATTATGACAGTTATGAATATGAGGTTTTATTATTAGCTAGAAAAATCAAAGGAGCTGATACTGGACTTACCATCTCCCATTGCCATATCTTTAAATACCCATGGTATTTCTTTATATCTTTAAATACCCATGATATTTAATATATGGTGATCTCAAGCAAAACAATCTACATCAATGTGATGACAAAAACACAGAGACTTACTTGTGTGTAATTTCAGCTTTCTTGAACTGGACACTAGCATACTGGACGTCATCCCCATGAACTCCAGCTGTTTCTCTGAAACAGAGGACATCACCCTCTGCTCCTCCTGCAGCCTCCTTACTGGGAACACCAACAGGTCTGCTTTTACCTGACCTTTGGAAGTCAATGGTTGAGCACTGGACATCACTCTGAGCTGTTGTCTTCTGAAAGAAAATATTCAATGTAAGTCTATATGGGGGTTCTCAAACTTTATTGGGCTGGGGACCCTCATAGAGCAGAATTATTTTCAAGGACCCCTCACAATGACAACAAAAATGTAACCTTATAAGATTATAGGTATTTGTTCTTTCAAATAATTTTGAACAGTTCATTAGCTAATGCAGAAGGATACAAATTTTAATTATTGTTCTTGCATTTGGCAAAACTTGACAGTGCAGGACTTTTTTTATCAAATCTTTTTTTGTTTCATACAACTAACAATACCTCATATCCATTTTTCTTGCAGTTAATGTTAATGCCTAAGGAAAGTGTTTTGACAGACTAATTGTTACTGTTGTTATGCTGGTGGGAGTAATGAGCAGAATGTGATTGGGCTCTACACTGATCTCTAGTATTTTTCTGCCTATAAGAGAAATTTATACTTTGTAGCAAACTTTTTCACAGACCCACCAGCAATGTGCTACGGACCCCTCGGGATCCCCGGACCCCTGTTTGAGAAGCAATGGTCTATAGCAGTTATAAGAGACTGCTCTCTCACCTCATGCCTCATCTGTCGTTTCCATGCACTTCTCTTGAAGTGTCTGAGGAGAACAAGGAAAATCCAAGTCAAATTGAAACTAGATGAGCGTAACCTGTAACATGTGACCCATAATCAAATATAATATTTTTGTATATATAATATATATTAACCATAGCGGTTAAGGAACCTGGCTAGCATGCAAGTAGCCTGAAAAGTTGTGGGTTTGAATCCCAGCTACCACCATTGTGCCCCTGAGCCGAAGTTGTTCCACGGGAGACTGGCCCTGAACATTTTTTTTGTTGACAAATTAACATTTTGTGCTAAAAAATAGTACTGAATGAATAAATTGCTTACCTGATATAACAGAGAATACAGAGAAGTCCAACCATTCCACCGGCTGCAACTCCGGTGGTCACAGATACAGAGATGACTGACTGCCTGTCTGTTAAAGAGAATATACATGTTCAATTCGATCACCATTGAAACATCATAAAGAGGAAATGGAAGAGATACCTGCTACAGTTACTGAAACAGTTGAGGAGTTGTCAGCTCCATAGTCACTCTTGGCTTCACAGTAGTACAGCCCCCCATGCTGGGATCTGACTCTAGTGATATTGAACTGTTGTCCTGATCCTACTGGAGTGGACTGATTCACCTTAAACCAGGTGTAGCTCTTCACAGGTGGGTTAGAGTCACTGATGCAGGTCAGACTGACATTACCTTCTTCAGTCACTCCAGCAGTGTCAATGAGAATGTTTGTATTTCTTGGGAGGTCTAAAAAAAGGGTTTGTGGAATTATTGAGTCACATTACCAATATTACTGAGGGAATCAAAAAAAATACACAGACATTCAATAGAATAGAATAGAAAGAAGAAGAAGAATAACAACAACAACAAATGTCTGCTTAGATATATCATTGTCTGCATAGATATATCACTGTTGTCTACAATAGGCACAGAAAAAGAGGAAGAAGAAGGAGAAGAAGAAAAAGAAGAAAAAGATGTAGAAGAAGAAGTAGAAGAAAAAGAAGAAGAAGAAAAAAATGTAGAAGAAGAAGAAAAAAATGTAGAAGAAGAAGAAGAAGAAGGAGAAGAAGAACAACAAGAGAAAATGTCAGTTTAGAGTACAATGGACTGTGTCTAATACTTTAGGTGTCATTGTCTACAGTGTGTGTATATCATACTTACAAAGATTCACGACTGGGGATGAAATATGAGCATGTTTACTGACAGCACATGTATAGTTCCCCTCATAGTTCCTGCTGAAGTTCTTGAGTTGAAGAAACTTGCTGTCACTACGACTGTTTTCTATTCCATTCCGCATCCATATGAATGATAAATTACCATCTAGCTCGCAAGTGGTGTCACAAGCTAGGATCAAAATGTTGTCTGGAAATATGTCAATTTTCACCCTTAAACCTAAAACAAATGAGTGATGTGTTCACAACTTATTCAAAATTTCTTAGAAAACTTCTTGGAAATACAAGCATAACAGAACATGACTGTTCATTACCTGTGACAGACAACTTAACTCCTTGTTCAGCAGGTTGAAATTTCTCATTAGACATTGCTATTCTACAGTAATTAATCTTGGCATCTGATTTAGTCAGATTCTTAATTCGCAAATTATATTTATGACCATCATAGTCCACATAGACTCTGTCCTTATAAAGTGGATCCGATGTGATGTCACTCCATTTTGTTGCATATAACCAGGAGACATTTTGAGATATTTCACTAAGTGAATTTGTATAAAAGCAGGACATGTTCACTGAAGATCCCTCCAAAGCACAGATTGCAGGTGAGTACCTGATCCATGATGCAGAACCAAAAACACCTTCAAAAAATAGTTGACAAAAAAACATCACCACAAACTTTTCTCTGTCTAAACAGGTCTGAACAAATGTAAGTTAAATATAAGTTAAAGGAATTGACATTACCTTGGATAATTGCTCCAAATACCACACAAAGGTAGCTGGCAGTTCTCACCATCCCTGTTAAGCTCTGGGCTATTTTGTAAACTACATGAAAGAATAGGATTGTAGTAGGATGCACTGCTGAGTTCATCTTCACAAATCCATCACATGGGAGTTAAATGACACTGACAAGCTGTTTTTAGCTAGCACTCCAAACTGTAACATGTAATTCTTAATAATGAATAGGAATTGATTAGCTTACTCTCTTAAACTGGTCCTGTATGCCGTCTGAACTTAGATGCTAAGTGACAAGCTCTGATGCAGAACTAAGCTCTTACTGAAACTACCACAGCCCCCGTGGTTGAAGAGAGTGCTGTTTATGCAAAATGTGTTATTTCACTTCTTTTTTTCCCAAAGACATAATAATATTTGAATACTTCTTTTGAAAATTAAATGCAATTATATGTAATGCTATATATAGCATTACATATATATATATATGTACACAACCAAATGCACTGATTACATTGCACACTCATTCATAATAAATAAATCAATCAATCTCACACACAGCAACTGAAAATGCATTTCAACAAGGCAAAACAAATTGCTCTACAGTTGTGGACAGCTTTGAGGATCAGCTCTCTCGCTTCCCACTCAGATTTTCTCACACAGACCAGGTCACACTTAGCCAGGCTAGCACCACCTAGTGCTTCAATTTGTCATTGCTGCACCACTGCAGTCAGAGAGCCAGGTGTAAGCTTCGATTTTCGACAGGCCACTCAGAGAGCAGAGGGAGGGTTTAATGTAATAATGTTGAGTTCAAACGATGTGTTCCAGCACGTGACATGCAGTAGTGATTGGTTGAAGCAGAAAGTATCTTCCCACCGTTGACTGACCACTAGCTAATTGAATTGCACGAAGTGAAAGCGGCTGATGCATCAGGCTAGGACATACTAGCCTGGTTCTGACATACTCACACTCTGAACCTTTTTATGCTGTCGCACTATGGACTTTTTTGTTTTCACCACTAGATGTCACCCTCATTAGCTGTCCCTATGTTTTGTTAATTTTCCATTGTGTCCTAGGTTGATTACACTCACCTGCACGCGGTTACACTGGTCATGTGCCTGCCTTGTTTTCCAATTACTCACGAGTATTTTAGCCCTGGGTTTCTCCTCACTCTTTGCTGAGTCCTCAAGGAGTAACACCGTAAGGTACCTTCTGTTTAGTGCTATTGTGCTTGCTTGTTGTCCCAGAGAATTTTGTCCTTGGATGTTCCTTATTTCTGACTATCTGTTTTTTGCCTTGTGGAATACCTTTTGCCTTTTGGTCTGTAATTTGGAATTGTCCTTGGATAACTTACCACATTGTTTCATCTTTTGGATCTTCTGAGCTTTTGTATTTTTTCCCTGTTTGGATTACTTACCTTATTGTTTCATCTTTTGGATCTTCTGAGCTTTTGTATTTTTTCCCCTGTTTGGATTAAAACCTTTGCAACAAAGACTTTCCTCTGTCTGCAACTGAGTCAAACTGTCTGCTTGGTGGGTTAGTGGGATAGTCTACAGACTGTCACCCAGGAGACCTCGGTTCAAAACCCGAGTGTAACAGAGGACTCAGCCATGACTGACTCAGCAGAAGCAGAGGGAAGAGTCAGTATTTCTGTCTCTGAGTTTGAACGGATTATGGCTGCTCTCAACAGTTTCGGCACAACTATGGTTACACATGGTGAAGCCCTGGTCAGAACACAAGCCACACTGGCTCGTCATGATCAGCTCCTTCAGCAACTGCCTGTCATGCAATCTGCTGCACCTGCCCCCCTGCAATCAGCTGCCCCATCGCTACCTCCACCTCAGCCCCAGAGGGTGGAGCCACGACTGCCCGCGCCTCAACGCTATGATGGCAACACAGGTGGGTGTAGAGGCTTCTTAACACAATGCCAGCTAACATTTGAGCTACAGCCTTCTACCTTCCCTTCAGACCGCTCTCAGATTGCGTACATTATAACCCTCCTGACTGGTAAAGCCCTTGCTTGGGCCACGGCAATTTGGCAGAATCAAGGCCCTGAGTGCTCCAGTGTTCAACTCTTCATGAACGTCATGCTCAAGGTCTTTGATCAGTCAGCTGTGGGCCAGGAAGCCGCGAAGAAGCTTCTAAAGCTCCGTCAAGGGAGGAGTAGTGTCTCTGACTACGCCATCTCCTTTCGTACTCTGGCTGCAGAGAGTGGCTGGAATCAGACTGCTCTACTCTCTGTCTTCCTCAGTGGATTAAATGATTCCTTGAAGGACTACCTTGCAGCTACAGAGGTCCCTGATGATCTGGAGTCCCTCATTTCTCTGTCCATTCGCTTGGATAACCGTCTCCGCGAGCGCAGGAGGGATAACCACCAGAGTAACTCTGAATGTCCAAGCTTCACCTTGGACCCTCTGCCCCCAACTGATACACCTGAGCCGATGCAACTCGGACGCACCCGTCTCTCACAAGCTGAAAGAGATCGCCGTCTGAGGGAGAGGTGTTGCATTTACTGCGGTAAGCCTGGTCATTTCCGGCTCTCTTGTCCTGAGCTCCTGGGAAAAGGCCAGTCCCGTCCAGCCGAGGGAGGGTTGTGACGGGAAGCACATTTTCTCCCGACCTCCCGGACTCTGGCGCCTGTCTCCCACTCACCATCTCCTGGGGGGAACGTGTCTACTCCTGTCTAGTCCTGGTGGATTCTGGTGCAGCTGGGAATTTTATTGATTCTAGTCTCGCCCATTCCCTGAAAATTCCCCTAGTGACCCTGGAGAACCCTCTTGCAGTCTCTGCCTTGGACGGCCAGCCTCTCGGTGATGGGAAGGTGACCTTAACCACCTCTCGCCTCCGCATCCGTGTGGGTGATCACCTTGAAAACAACTCTTTGTTTTTAATCGATTCTCCAGAGTTTCCAGTGGTCTTGGGTTTCCCTTGGCTCAGACTCCACAGTCCTCACATTGATTGGGCCACCGGGTCGGTCTTGGAGTGGGGTCCTACTTGTCATGCAACCTGTCTTTTCTCCAGACCTTTATCCGAGTCCAAGTCTCCAGATCCTGTTGAGTTAACCAATGTCCCTACTGAGTATCATGACCTTGAGGAGGTTTTCAGCAAGCAAAGGGCATGTACTCTTCCACCTCATAGACCCTATGACTGCTCCATAGACCTCCTGGCAGGTACGAGTCCTCCTCGCGGGCGCATCTTCTCTCTCTCCCTACCTGAAAGGAAGGCAATGGACGACTACATTAGAGATGCCCTATCTACTGGATTCCGCCCTTCTACTTCTCCAGCTGGTGCAGGGTTCTTCTTTGTCGGAAAGAAGGATGGAGGACTAAGGCCTTGCATTGACTACCGAGGACTTAATAAGATCACAGTCCGCAACCGATATCCACTCCCACTGATATCTACAGCCTTCGACCTCCTCCAGGGGGCTACCATCTTCTCAAAGCTGGACCTGCGAAGTGCTTACCATCTCATACGCATCCGGGAGGGGGATGAGTGGAAGACGGCCTTCAACACCCCCTCAGGCCATTACGAATATCTGTTAATGCCATTTGGCCTCACCAATGCCCCAGCTGTGTTTCAGGCCCTGATCAATGACGTCCTGCGAGACATGATTAATGTATTTGTCTTTGTGTACCTGGACGACATATTGATCTTCTCCAGGTCTCTCCAGGAGCATCGTCATCACGTGCGTCAAGTTCTTCAGAGACTTCTTAAGAGCCACCTGTTCGTAAAACCGGAAAAATGTGAGTTTCATGTCTCTGAGGTGTCCTTCCTTGGCTTCATCATTAAAGAGGGTCAGATACAGATGGACCCTAGGAAGACAGCAGCTGTAAGAGACTGGCCAATCCCTAAAAGTGTCAAAGAGGTGCAGCAGTTCCTTGGTTTCGCTAACTTCTACAGGAGGTTCATTCGGAATTTTAGTTCTGTGGCTGCTCCTATCTCAGCACTGACTAAGAAGACGGGACAGGCCTTCTCTTGGTCTACAGAGGCTGATGGGGCATTCCAGTCTCTCAAGACACGCTTCTCTTCAGCGCCGGTGCTGGTGTTGCCTGATCCTTCTTCACCTTTTGTGGTAGAGGTGGATGCTTCCAGTGTGGGCATTGGAGCCATCTTGTCCCAACGGGCTGCCGATGGGAAGCTGCATCCATGTGCTTTCCTTTCCCACTGTCTTACACCCACTGAGACTAGGTATGATGTCGGGGAAAGAGAGTTGCTGGCGGTTAAAGTGGCTCTCTCAGAGTGGAGGCACTGGCTGGAGGGGGCCAAACACCCTTTCCTGGTGTGGACTGACCACCGGAACCTGGAGTACCTTAAACAAGCTAAACGCCTTAACCCTCGGCAGGCTCGGTGGGCCTTATTTTTTAGTCGCTTTGACTTTACCTTGTCCTATCGCCCTGGTTCCAAAAATGGTAAACCTGACGCCCTGTCTAGGCAGTTCGAACCTGACCCCACGATTGATGAGTTAAGGTCTGTCATTCCTCCATGCCGGATCATAGCACCTGTTCGCTTCGGAATTGAGACCATGGTCAAGAAAGCACTCAGGCAGGACCCTGGACCTGGCACTGGACCTGCTGGGTTGCTGTTTGTTCCCAGACGGGTGAGGTCTAAAGTGTTACAGTGGGGGCACTCATCGCACCTCACGGCGCACCCTGGAGCTCACAGGACCCTTGAGTTTCTTCAAAGACACTTTTGGTGGCCTGAAATGAGGGAGGAGGTCAGGGACTTTGTAGCTGCCTGTGACGTTTGTGTCCAAAGTAAGGACCCCCGTCAATGCCCCCAAGGGTTGCTGCTCCCGCTGCCGATCCCAAAAAGACCCTGGTCCCACCTGTCCATGGACTTCGTCACGGGGCTTCCAGTTTCAGAAGGTAATACTGTCATTCTAGTAATTGTCGACAGGTTTTCTAAGGCCTGTCGACTCCTTCCCATGTCTAAATTACCTTCTGCTCTAGATACTGCCAAGGCCGTTTTTAATCATGTTTTCCGAGTGTTTGGTCTCCCTCAGGACATTGTCTCCGACAGAGGTCCCCAGTTCTCCTCACGGGTGTGGCAGGCCATCTGCAGGCTTATTGGTGCCACTGCTAGCCTGTCGTCTGGCTTCCACCCACAGTCCAATGGGCAAACCGAGAGGGTGAACCAGGAGCTGGAGGCTGCCCTGAGGAGTTTGGTTGCTGAGAACCCTTCTTTGGAGCTCTCGCTTGCCGTGGGTGGAGTACGCACACAACACTCTTCAGTCATCTTCTACTGGGTTCTCGCCATTCCAGTGCCAGCTGGGGTACCAGCCGCCCATGTTTCCTGACCAGGAGGTAGATGTGGCAGTGCCCTCGGCCCTGCACTTCGTTAGACGCTGCAAGCGGATCTGGAGGAGGGCACGTCTGACTCTTCTTCGCACCTCCAAAAGAATTCAGCAGCAAGCCAACCGTCGGAGGAGGCCGGCCCTCCATTTTCGGGTGGGACAAAGGGTTTGGTTATCCTCCAAAGACTTGCCATTGCGGGTGGAGTCCCGTAAGCTTGCCCCTCGCTTTGTTGGCCCCTTTAAGATCATCCGTAGAGTGAACCCTGTGTCCTACAGGCTGGAACTGCCCAGGTCCATGAAAGTTCACCCCACTTTTCATGTGTCCCGTTTACGCCCGGTGCTGTCTTCCCCTTATGCCCCTTCCCCCAAGCCCCCGCCTCCACCCCGGATGTTCCAGGGCCATCCTGTCTTCACGGTTCGCCGACTGTTGGACTCCCGCCGCGTTCGTGGCTCTGTCCAGTATCTGGTCGACTGGCTGGGTTATGGGCCTGAAGAGCGGTCATGGGTCCCCTCTCGGGACATTGTCGACAAGACGCTGATTACGGACTTTCACCAGCGCTGTCCTGGCCGTCCAGGGAACGTCAGGGGCCGTTCCTAAGGGGGGGGGTTCTGTCACACTCTGAACCTTTTTATGCTGTCGCACTATGGACTTTTTTGTTTTCACCACTAGATGTCACCCTCATTAGCTGTCCCTATGTTTTGTTAATTTTCCATTGTGTCCTAGGTTGATTACACTCACCTGCACGCGGTTACACTGGTCATGTGCCTGCCTTGTTTTCCAATTACTCACGAGTATTTTAGCCCTGGGTTTCTCCTCACTCTTTGCTGAGTCCTCAAGGAGTAACACCGTAAGGTACCTTCTGTTTAGTGCTATTGTGCTTGCTTGTTGTCCCAGAGAATTTTGTCCTTGGATGTTCCTTATTTCTGACTATCTGTTTTTTGCCTTGTGGAATACCTTTTGCCTTTTGGTCTGTAATTTGGAATTGTCCTTGGATAACTTACCACATTGTTTCATCTTTTGGATCTTCTGAGCTTTTGTATTTTTTTCCCTGTTTGGATTACTTACCTTATTGTTTCATCTTTTGGATCTTCTGAGCTTTTGTATTTTTTCCCGTTTGGATTAAAACCTTTGCAACAAAGACTTTCCTCTGTCTGCGACCGAGTCAAACTGTCTGCTTGGTGGGTTAGTGGGATAGTCTACAGACTGTCACCCAGGAGACCTCGGTTCAAAACCCGAGTGTAACACTAAGCATCTCAGTCTGGCCAGTAGGCCTATCTCCACTTCCTCCTGTTTGCCTGAGATATTGAAAAACTGGCTTAACATGTTTTGCTTTAAATTGTGACGCATCCTGGTTTCAGACTCATTCACTTAGCTGTTTTCCTATTGGGATAATATGCATAGAGCGCTCAAGTTTCACGTATAATACCTCGGAGACCTGGATTGGAAACTGGGTGAGGTTATTGCTCTCTCCCTTCACTACAGACCTATAGATACAACCTGCAGTGTACCGTACACTGAAAACCACAACCCCCCAGAGCAAAGACAGTCACACTGACCAATTTTTAGCCTGGTAATAAAACCAGCCCCTCGTTCTACACTTTGTTTTGTACAGAGGGTCTGGACATTTGTTAGCGAGATTTGATTGCTTGCTGGAGGTGTTTAAGTTTAAAAAGATTGGATCAGCCCTTAGCTCTGCATTCACAACTCCTCCCTCTGTTCGCTGACTGGATCAGGTTAAAATGACTCCTGGGACATTGAGCTGAACAGAAATCAAATCCAGATTAGCACTGTAGAGAAATGATAATCAAGCAGAAGTGGGTTGGAAGGCATGGCTAGGCTACCAATTTTTCAAATGATACCTATATCAACTAGGGATGCGCTGAACCAACTTTTTAGTTTCAATACCAGGTTTTGCATATCAGTCGATACCTGATTCCGATCCGATGCACCCTTTCAATTAGGGGATGGGTATCATCCTCAGCCTTTATTGCCCTACTCTACTAACTCAGCATTATTTTCCAAGCCAAGACAAAACAGAACAAAATTACATAGACATGAATATAATAAATTGGTATTTAGACTATAACCATCGGACCAAACAAACCCGGATCCGGTCCAAGGGACCTAGTGTGAATGTGTCCTTACTGTCTATGGTTCTACCGCACTGCTGCTTCAAATGTTGCCTGTTCCACTGATTATCATTATTAACGTTAACTGTTGCAGCATATAGCCTACTAACGTGAACTTTGATTACCCGGTGTAGCCTCCCTGTCAGTCATCAGCGGACATCCACTGCTTCCTCCCATATGCGCCAGTTGTAGGCTAATGTAACATGGAGTGTGTAGACTTCTAGCACTGACAAAATCTGATCATGGTTTCAGTTGTTAATAACATTGTAATCGTCTCATTTCTCTCCATAAGCCCACTAGAGCATCAAACTAACACATAAATATAATTTATAACTATTAAGGTAAGGTGAGATTAGGAAACTTACTAAAGAAATAGATATAACTACTGATAATTACACTTCAGTTTCCCCCCTTGGGATGAATAAAGATAAGATTTGGCAACATAGATAATTATGCATTATATTAGGCCGACACAAACACTGACAATATGTAACTTATTTAGAGGACACAGATTTTGTTCATCTTGATCTTTTCACTGTGAGGAATTGCAAAAACTGAAAATATTGAATAATTGTGTGTTACATTTAGTAGTAAATAATAGGCATAAGAAACTGTGCATTATTCCTGTGATTTCTGCTACTTTTTGGTAAAATTAATTAATGCATAATAATTGCATAATCGCAATTATTTCTCAGACAATAATTGCACCATCAGAATCTGTAATTGTCTTATCACTAGTCAACCAGTCAACCAGTCAATCAACCAGTCACTTCAACTGGGCCATTATTTACCCAGAAAGCATTGAGACATAAACGCACTGGTAGCTTACAAGATCTGTAAATGAAGGGATTTTCTAAAAATTTTAATAAAAAAGAGAGCAATTTGAGTGTTTTTTAACCTTTGAACCCTAGCCTATTTTCTAAGTAATTTCACTACCTTTACTTTTAAGTTCTTATCCCAGTTGTTATAAGGCCCATCAACTTGATTTTTTCGCTCTTGCATGTCTTCAGCCTTTGGAGTAGGCCTATAGCGCTACTCGGTACAAACAGCAAAACACTTTGCCAGGGCAGGAGTGTGTAATACCGTGTCAGATGCCACTGTTGTGCCCTTGAGCAAGGCACTTAGCCCTAAGTTGCTCTGGGGCCCTGAACAACTGATAGGTGACAAAATGTACAATAAGCTGCTTTGGATAAAATGTGTAAAAAAAAGTATAAATGCACCCTGCAACAACAGAATGGCTGCTTAGTTGCACTGCTGCAGTCTTTCCTAAAATTCATGAAACTTTTGTTTGTAAAGACGTGAAACTCACTGAGTGGTCAGTGATGTTCACTGATACACTGACACAAATCTCCTATAAACTCATCCAACTCTCTCACGTGGCCTCTCACCTCTTGTTTATACGTTTTTCTTGCAATGTCTGATGGGAATAAAGAAAAGGAGGAGAAAGATTAAGAAAGACATATGTCTGGAGATGTAGCTGAATGTTATTGCAGCCCCCATTCACTGACATAGCTTAATCACCTGATGTAGGAGAGAGTAGAAAAAAGTGCTGCCACTCCACAGGCTGTCAGTGCTGTTACAGATATGCTGTTGAGATGCCTGTTTGCTTGTCTGGAGAGGAACGCATACAATTAACCACAGTTTGATAGTTGGGAAATTAAGGTATATTATATTTTAATATAAACAAAATATATATTTAAGACACCGTGAATTCATAAGGCTTACAAAAGGTCATAGTTAGAGAAACATTAGCAAAGCCTTTGATCGCACAAAAGTAGTTCCTGTATTCCTTCCTTGTGAAATTTAAGAGATTTTTTGCTGTTTCCTTGATTCTTTCCAACTCTATATCCATTCATCTTCCACATGAATGTTTCAGTACCACCCAGAGGGCAAGAGGTGTCACAGATAAGGACCATCATGTCATCTAACAATGTGTCAACCCTCACACTAAGGGCTTAAAGCAGAAGATATATAAGGGATCACAAATGACATGGGATTCATGTATAAAAAATAATGCAAGTGCATTATTTCTGTTATATGCAAATCAGATTGCTAAATTGTGACCCTTTATTAACATGACAGTTAATTTAAGCTTCTTAAATGGTGAATTGATATGGCAGTTTGGCCAAAAAAAGTTGTACAACTTCATAGGTACTTCAGTAACAACAAATAAAGCCTGTTCTCGAAGGGCATTACAACAGGAATTATTAGTCTATAACGATTCAGAATTACAAGCAGATATTATTTTTAGTTACCAGTGACATATTTTAATTGGTTCATATTCTGCAGCAGTATAAACCGGCGTCTGATTTAGTTATGTTTTTTAATGTCAAATGACATTTACGAGTTTTATCCTCACAGTTCACATGGACTCGTTTCTCATAATTGGGTCTAATGCGAGATCAACCATATATTTTCCATTTACCCAGGAGACTTTTCTGATTATTTCACCATGTATTTCTGTATATGAGCACAACATGTTCACTGAAGAGCCCTTCAAAGCACAAACTGCAGGTGAATAGTTAACTCCCAACTCTGAAGTTAAAACAGCTTAAAAAGAGAATTGTACATCCAAATGTTTTTTTTCTTTCCAAAAAGGCCTGAGTAAATGAAAGTCAAATACATCTGTAAAACTTGCCTAGAAATTGATAATTAGGCAAAAACAGAGTCAAAAACAGGCAGAGTTCAATTCATAAGCGGGCAAAAACACTGGCAAGACTCACGTAACAAGATTCAGTCACTCAGGGTTACATAAACTTGAACAGAGTAGCAAGATTCTCCTCCAAAGACACAAGCCACAATCTCACAGAGAGCATTGTCCTGGGCCTGGTTTTAAAAGCTGTAGCTGATGTGGACAGTGGTTGGAGATTGGTTATCTAATCAGTCCATTAGCCAGGAGGCGGAGCATCCCTGCCTGCCTCGTTGCAGGTTGGACAGGACAAACTAATGGCTGGATTCTGACAACTTCCTCATTTTTGTCCTCATTTTTGTACCTTTTGTAAGAAATGATTCAGAGAAAGGAAAAAAATAGTGCCTAATACAGGAAACGAAAATGTTTACTTTTTCACTTAACGTTTTTTTCACTTAACGTTTTCCAATGACACAGTTGGATCACACACTGTACATACAGCAAGCGTCAGCCCTCCTCACCACTTCCCACCAAAGGTCACCACACCAAATACTCTAAATAGCTAAATGGGCCAGCTTGTTTCATCATTTTTCACTTGCTGACACATTGGCAAGTTTATTCACTTGCTGATAGTTTAGAGATCACCACTTTACACAGCGTGAGAGTTGCCTCTCATCACTTCCCATTTCTCAGGCAGATCACAGCACATCACATCAAAAAAGAAGTCCCTATGCATTCTCAATGCTGCCTTTGTATTCATTTCATTTGTATTCATCACAGCCAAATGGACTAGCTATTTCTCATTAGACTCATTAACTATGTTTAACTACCTGAGGAGAGTTTGGTTGCTTTCTACTGAGATATTTTTCCAGCCCTAGCTTCATAATGGTTGTAGTTTTTGTGAAGTTGAACCCTGGTCTAACTAGCTACATTCATCTGGGATGTCTAACGGTGTCTAACTTTTACAAACTGACAATTAACTGCATCACCAGTCTGAGACTGAAACTGTAAATGTGAATTTAGGCCACACATTCTTGTGACTGCATTTTTGCAGGAAATTCACTGATGGCAGTTTTTTTAATTTCAAAAATATGTCCTGCCATCATGTTGATATGTGTTTGTGTATGTGTGTGTGTGTATACAGGCCCACTGTTTATTTGTGTGTGTGTATGTGTGTCTATATGTTTGAGAGAGAGAGATTAGGTGGGTTGGTATCTATCCCCACTGGGATTCAGCCTATGTGTCTGGCAAAAGGAATAAAAGCTTATTTTAATTTCTGTTAGTATTTTTACAGTATTTATTCATATTTTTATTTATCAGTTCCCCTCTCAGAAGATTATATCACAAAATATTAATGCACGTAAGGTCCAAATGCTTAAGTAGACAAAATTATCATATTACTTTTATGAAGAAAGTTCGTGTGTGTAATTTTTTATCCTTGTAAAGCTATCTTATGTAAAACTATATATTTTTTATAAACCAAAAAATATGCATAAAAAAAACATTGCTCTGGGTTAGCGTGTTTCACCTCACTGTGTGCTGTGAATGTGTGTCCCTAACTGACGAATGGGTTAAATGTAAAGACGGGATTTCTCTCGCGGCACGTAGAAGTATGTATATACTGACTTACAGTTACACTTACTCCTAGATGTGAGTGTGGATGATGAACGCTTTCAGCACTTGAATTTAGTAGCTACTACTCATTGAATGCTCTTCATGACATCTAGCATAGTTAATTGGTGCCGATTAAAACTGTCTCCCTTCCAAAATAAGTTGGCTTTCAAACAAGCTGGCACTGGGAATATAAAAAACAGACTCACACACATAAAAAACGTGCTCAATCACAACACAGCATTGCTCGAACGGAATCCTCCCTCCCTGAGGCTACAAACTTTGTGCCTTTCTGAGACCTGTCTTTCAATTCCGGAGGAGTATATTTGTTGGACTGACAGTCCATGCATCCAAAGACAACGCGAAGAAATAAATAATATCTATCGACCTAGCCAATAAAAATTCGCCGTTTGACCTAGGCGGAGCTCAGAGACACAAACACACCATTCAGAGAATAGCCATGCTGAAAACGCGGAAGAAACGATGGACACCTCATAGCTGAGACTGGAATACCTGTGAGTAAGAGTACTATACAGTGTATTTTGAGTGAAAACATAAGATGCCATTCTTAAGTAGCCAAGTGCAACCTTAATCTTCAGAGCTCTATGATTTTGTTTTTGGCGAGGTTGCTGCTCAGGCGGCTTGGCTTGGATGGGTGTCTCACACAATTTCTGTTTGCTTATAAAATCTGAAATGCAGTTAATACGCTATTTTGTATAAAGTATCATGGACGTCGTTAACATTCAGGTCCCAAATCAATCTACCTAGTGTACGTTGTGTACAATAACGCATGTATCCAACTGTTTTGCCATGTTTTGAGTAAAAGTCTGTAGCCTACCATTACTCTCCCACAGCTGCTGCCGACGTCGTCTGTTAGACGTTGTTGTATCAAATACTTTAACTTGTTATGCTTGCTGTTGGTAGGCTGGCCTACTACGTTTTCCAAGTCTTTTACTCAAAGTGTTTGTGCGTCACTATCTGTGCGTAATTTCTAATTTTACTGTCTGCTCTGTCACTTTCTGTGTACCAACCACCAGTTTTCGAGGGACATTGACAAGTCGCTTCAGTATGGTAAAAAGTTACTGTCGGCAGTAACAGTAGACCTACATTTCTATTTTTTTTCCAGCAGTGAGGGAGGACTGCCAGTGGTCATGTCTTCCAAGGCAGAGTCCTGTCTGGTGGCCTTGCCTCGTTGGGAGATTGCCCTCTACTGGGTGCTCTCTCTTGGCTCCCATCTCTATTCTTTTTATGAGCTGCACAGATTCTGCAAAGGTAAAAGAAACGTTATTTCTAGTATGAATGCAATCTCTCATGGCATATAGTTATTAGGGCTGGGAGATTTTGATCACAAAAATTGGAAAAAACTTTTGTCAATATCAATTTATTTTTTAATAGGGCTGGGTGATAAACCCTCATATTAGAATCACATTTAATTGACTGGACAGGGCAGATGTGGTAGTTTTCTTTCAAGGAACCGTACATGAAAACACACACTGGAACACACAGTATCTAAAGAAAAAGTTGACAGAATAAGATGTGGGTGTGATTGTTAAACCGAATACATTTTACCCCTTTTCTGCGCCGCCTTAAATAGTTTCTTATAAAAATACCAAAGGGATGAAGTACCACCACACCGTTCAATTCAGTCAGACTTGATTCAGACTCAATGTCATGTCATTCATAGAATCTAGTAAGTTCAATTCAATTCAATTCAGTTTTACATTTACATTTACGCATTTAGCAGTTTTATTTATACAGCGCCTTTTACAGTAGTATTGTCTCATGGCACTTTACAGAAGGAGCACCCAAGAGCAACAGGGGCAAGGAAAAACTCCCTTAAGAAACATTGGGCAGATCCACGACTCAGTGTGGTTAACCCAACTGCCAGGAGTCATGCAGGAAAATTACAATCAGTAGTAACCATGATAGAATACAAGTTGTCTATGGTTTTAGCTAAGGTTCATAATAGTCCCAGAGTATTATCCCACTTTACATTACATGGTTGTCAGTCCATAGGTGGTTATCAGGAATTATGACTGCAGTAGCAGTGGCCAGACATAGTGTTAAACTCAAGGAGTGAGATGGGTCATGGGGGTAACATTAAGGGTCCATTTGACAGTGCCATTGTGAGGGGGGTCAGTCACAAAGCCTCAGGGAAGGGGAGTCGGTCCTGGCATGGGCTTCTAGGAAGGGCCTCTGATGGAGAGTCGGCCCTGGCACGGGCCTCCCGTAGTGTTGGTTGCAGTCCACTCAGGAGGGGAGGGTGAGAGGAGTCTGCCAGAAGGAGGCAGGGATGACACTCAGCAGAGCTGATTGTGGACAGAGGAAGCAAATGAATTAGGCCAGGCTCACACATCAGTGAGCAAAGTGTCTTGCTGGACCACATTTTCAGACCCAAGTAGGCGCAAAGCAAATGACTTGTGTGGTGTGGAAGTTTCAGTTCAGTTGACACTCGACACACAAATATATCTGTGTAAGCAATTGAACCACAAAAATTTCTTTTAAGCATGAAGAAAAAATATCACACCTTCTGCAAGTCAGTAAATAAATTAAAATATTTTATTTTTAATATTTCATTGTTATAATGTATCAATATTTGTTTTTGCTAGTTCTGTTGTAAGTGTTAAATGTTACCAATACATTTCCAAAGGCATAACTGGTAGGAGGATGAGGGGGTCTAAGGTCAGCATTCAGCTGTATGCAGCATTAGTTTAATGCTATAGGCTGCTGTGGTGGTATGGGCATGGAGGTATGCCAAGGGCTTTGAGAAGAACACCTGGGTGCAGCTTTTATAGTTGCCTACCCAGTGTACAGCATGTGTCCATGTCAGCATAAATTCTCAAGATGTCAGACCATTGGTAGGTAAAATTGGAAATATTATGTAAACTATTGAGTTTTACATACCTACACCTGTGCGTTATGCAATCTGTAATGTTGTACGGTACCCATTGCTTCATTTAAGTCAGCTACGAGCACTAGATGGCACTGTGGTTCAATATAACACACTCCTGTGTGTGTGTCTGTGTGAGTGTGTGACTAATTTCAAATCCATCTCCTGCCCCTTGTCCACTCTGGCTGTGTTTGAGTGCTTTCATGCAGCATCCACTACATTGAATGTCATTCCAAATCAATTAGTGGGGAGAGAGTGTACTCCCATGAATCAGCAACCGTCATATTTATTTATTATTTAATGAAACAGCCTGCGGTATACATGCCCACACACACACACACACACACACAGTAGGAGGCAACAAGAGGTAGCCAGGTATAACCAGACCCAGAGAACACTTTGTTTGGAAGTAACTGGTACAGCCAGGCAAAGCCAAGCTAGTTGAGAAATAGCCCAGTCATACATGTTAACTGGTCCCCTAAGTTCCCTGTTCCATCAGAGCTAGTCAATTTGCTCCATAGAGCTTCCTACTGTGATAATTTTATTGAGAGCAGGTTTCTTTCCACAGTGGCGACTGTGGGGCTTCACGTGAAGTTACACTCTAGAACGTGTAGTGTAGAGCTGGGAACAGTTAAGGTCCTCTGTGTGTGTGTGCATGTGTGTGTTGTAGAGAGAGAGTGATGGAGTGAAAACTAGAGAGAAGGAGAGAGGGTTGTGTATGCCTGTGTGCTTCTGTCTGTTTGTACCCTGCATCTATTGTCGTTTGCAGTGTGTGTAGCCTGCTGCTGCACCATGCGGGAAAGCCTTCTGTTGGGGTGATGTAAGCTCTAGCCAAAGGAGAGAGAGAGGATGAGTGAGTGAGCAAGAGAAAGAGTGATAGAAGTTTGAGAGAGAGAGAGAAAAAGAGGAGAAAGCTGAAACAATAACAGGCTGACACTGCATTGCAGAGTGTAAGGTGGGGAAGAGAGAGAAGAGAGAGGGAGGAGATGGAGTGAGACAGAGACACAGAGGGAGGAGTGGAGACGTGTGGTGAAGCAGTGGGATTCCCTGAGATTAGTCAGCATTACAGAGAGGGAGAGAGAGAGAGAGAGAGAGAGGTGGGGCCCAAAAGCCCTGTGCTGAGCAGAGACGTGTGAAATCTCTCTCTCTTTCTCTCTCTGTCTCTCTCTCTCACACACACACACACACAAACATAAATGAACACACAAACACATGCATTCTTTCGCATAAATGCATGCATACATACATCAACAAAGGGACATAGATATCTAATTTTGGCAAAACAACAGACAATGTTTGGGAGTACACAAAATACACACAAACACATTTCTATGGAAGGAACACTCTGGGTCCTATCATGCACATACCGCATTGTACTTTTTGTGACTGACGCAAGCTGTCAGTACTGTCTTCGTCCGAGCGCATCGTTCGGTTTTCCGCCAGAGACGCACGTTGTCTAGATAAGAGATGTGTCAACTGAAGCAGGAGGTGTGGTCCAGTGAAGAGCTTACATTCTGCTCTTTTGTGGTCAATCTGTGACTGACTGAGAGAAATCTGGTTGGAGACGGACAGCGTTTTACTAAAAGGCTATTTTATGGGCATATAATGCTTTGCGATATGCACACCTTGCTTCTGTCATCTACAGGAATGCTTTGCAATGCTTATTCATCCAAAACCACAAATTAGACTACAACAAAAAAAAATATTGCAATGGAAAAATCTTTATGCTGTCCATGAAGATGTGCTTCACCATAGGCTATGCTATGCCAATATATATATATATATATATATATATATATATATATATATATATATATATATATATATATATATATATATATATACATGTAAAAGAGTGAGAAGTGAAAGATTGTTTTGTGAAAGTAGCCTTTCACATGTACAAAAACAAGTGAGTGTGAAGAAGGGAAGATTTTCGAGTAGGCTACTGTCTTCCTCCAATCCCTTGGAAATCCCTTTTGACAGCATAGGCTATTTATTTAAAAAGCGATTTTTCCTTCTTTGTATTTCATTGCTCACAAACGGAGGATAGGTCATGCTTTCTTTCCAAAAAAAACAAACAAAATCAGCTTAATCTATTTATTGTGTAGGCTTTAGCTATATATCTTCGTTATTAGATCATATGTGTATGATGCTTCAAATAAAGTGCATCTGCATCAACAAGGTGGGTTTTGAATGGTAGAAAGCCCGTCTGGAAAATACCATCCACCCAAGGTCTGTGCGCTCCTGGCTCTTAAAGGCAATGGTAGATAACTCTCTCATTGGTTAATTCAATGTTACACCCAAAAACACCCATTATTAACAGATAATTATTAGTAACAGAAGTCCAACCCTTTTCAATGTTACATCGGACGCATGTTTTTCCACCATCAAAATACCATATCGTCCTGCCAGGCTAACAGCCTGCGCCCCACACAGGTGAGAAGGTGCTTTTGACCACTGAAACAGAACCATCTTTCTGTATAATTTGCAACAGATTTGTGACATTGTGACTCATTTACGTAACACACCATATTCTATAGAGCCCAAGGCATCCCTCATAGAAGAGTACATTGCATGCACACAGCACTTAAACATACATATTCAAAACATATTCATGTATAAGTCAAAAGTTGCACCTGCTGTCTGCAGGAGCATTGCAGTTTATTTTCTGTTCATGTATGATTGATGTTGGCAATTCAACTATGTTTTGTCACTCCTCATTAAACTGTGTCATTATGGTATTTGCAGAACATGAGCGTGGGTTGGACAGAGAGCTCCCCCTGGAGAAAGGCTTTCTCATCAGCGGCCTAAGAAGGGTAAGAGGAGCCCTGTGGGGAATGGGATTGTGCTGTGCTGGAGACAGTACCACTGTATAAGCCATAGAAGTGTACATGTTTTTTTAGCCACAGTGTGGTGTGTTGATGAATGTGTTGCACAGTAAGGCAGGCAATAGAAGTTTAATAGGCCGTGGCAGTGTTTGCCTTAAGACTGCCATCTGGTTCTCAGGAGGACCAAAGACTTTGTCAGTGGTGGTCTGGTTCTCAGAATGATACCAAAGATCTCTGTCAGTGCTGTTGTGGTTCTCAGGATACCAGGAGGTACCAGGAGATCTATGTCAGTGGTGTCTCCCAAAACCAGTTACTAACTAGTTAGCAACTTCAGTGGTTGGCAGTAAGCAATTACACTGCAACCCTTAAAGTTGCTTAACTTAGTTAGCAACGATGGTGTTGGTTAAAAGAACCCATAGTTCTCAAAATGCTGAAGATTAATCTAGATTAATGGTCTTCTGTTTTTGTAAGATGCTAAAGCTAAGCTCTCACTTAGTGATGTTATGTTTCTCAGGATGCTGCAGACTTTGAGTGGAGCTTCTGGAGTGACTGGGCAAAAAAGTCCTTACTCATGTCTCTGTTTGGCCATGCTGTCGTGTCCAGGCTGGCCAGTGTCTATCTACCTCAGGTAGCCACAGCCAACCTCATCTGTTACATCTTTTTCATTAAACAAGACATCTCTCATCCAGTCCAGCACATTGACAGGAAACTGTGTCATGTTTAGTTTTGTCTAGTTTTTTCGTCTAGACATTTTGTACCAGTAAAATACGTGTGTGTGTTTGTGTTTTAGTGGCATCTTGCTATACTCACAGTTTATGGATTGCTGGCTGCCTGCAACCTGCTGGGGCTTAGGGGTGTGGCCGTCCTGATGCTCCAGCTGACCCTCTCATTGGCTGTTGCTCAGCTACATAACCTCGCCCTTTGCTGGGGCTCCTCCCTCCTGCTGCTCTCCACGCTTCACATCAGTAGTCTGCAAGACATCCAGGTGAGAGGTGTGTGTGTTTGAGAGAGAGAGAAACAGATAAAGCATTTTGTGTGTGTGTGTGTGTGTGTGTGAGAGAGAGTGTGTGTTTGTGTGTTTGTTTGTGTTTTTAAAAGGGTGAAATAGAGAGAAAATGATGAGTGAATTACAGAAGAGAAAGAGGGATGAATGAATCTGTGTGTGTGTTGGTTGGGGGGGAAAGCGGGTGGGTCAGAAAGTGGATTTACAGAGAGTTTTCAGGGTGAAGCCACCGCCCTTCTCTTCCTCTCTGTATCTGCAGAGGTCTGCAGGGGGAATGTAGATGGGACTGATCTCCCCCTCTCTCTGTCTCGGTCTCTTCCTCTCTCTCTCTCTCTCTCTCTCTCTCTCACACACACACACACACACACACACTCCCTTCCTTTGCATCCCTTGCCATCCAATATACAATCTGTCTGTCTCACTTATTCTTTTTGACACACACATAACATCCCCACCCTACCCCCGCCTTTCTCTACATATCTTGGCCTCCAGTCTCCAGTACACAATCTGTCTCACTTATTCTCTCTCTCTCTCTCTCTCTCTCTCTCTCTCTCACACACACACACACACACACACACACACACACACAAACAAAGTAATGCCTGGTACACTGTCCTGAGGACATAAAGAGATTTCCTCAGATTGCGTTTGGTTTTTATCCTTACAGGTTTTTTTTTTATTTTGCCACCATCACAGCCATGGTCTGTACTGCACTGCCAAAGGAAATATACTGGAAGTGTGGATGATGAAATGTACTGATGCTGAAGTGTTTACATTATAACAACAGACCACAACAGGACTGTGTGTGTTTGTGTGTGTGTGTGTGTGTGAGAGAGAGAGAGAGAGAGAGTTTATGTGGTGTGTGTTTGTAGTGTGCATGTGTGTTCATGTCATTATGGTGTGCATGCGTGTGTGTATCAGTCTGCTGATCACACTAACTGACAATTTGTTTCGTGCCCTCTCTGCTCTGCTCTTCCTGCTTCCTGCTGTCTCAGGCTGAGATAACCTTAAAGATAAGCTTTTTGGCACTAAGGTCGTTGTTTGTGTGTGTGTGTGTGTGTGTGTGTGTGTGTGTGTCTGTTTGTGTTTACACAGCTATCTGTTTGTCTGGGCAAGCAGATTTCCTGTCCTCAACATGAAATGAGCAGTGAGCACCTCAGCCCTGTCCTGCCTTGGCCTGTCCTGTCCTGTCCTCTCCTCTCCGGTCCTGTCTTTCAATTCTGATTAGTCTGCACCTCCAGGACCTGAAAGGTCCATTTATTTACCCATCACAAATGGCTAACAACCAGCCGCCATCCTAACTGATGGTCTAAAAAAAATATTTGTCTTCCTTTTGTCATTCATTTTAATACTGTCATTATCGTTGCATGCCAAGTGGTATTTTGAAAAGTGCGTAAGCAAAGATGAGGTCATTTATGCTTTTTTGAATCACAATAATAGAGAGAGTAGACCATCACGGGTGGTGTCTCACTCTAATTTCTCTTCGATGTCCAAACACCGGACATAGGCGTATTTTTAGAGATAATGGCATGTTTTTGACAGAGTTGACCCATAAAGCAGATTGTTTACACATGCCGTGCTGTATCTTGGTCTGGGTGGTGGTAGCGCAGGATCCTGGCTAGCGTGCAAGTAGCCTGGAAAGGTGTGGGTTCAAATCCCAGCTGCCACCGTTGTGCCCTCGAGCAAGGCACTTAACCCTAAGTTGCCCTAGGGGAGACCGGCCTTGAACAATTGATAGTTGACAAAATGTAAGTCACTTTGGATAAAAGTGTCTGCATAATTGTAAATGGTGTGGGGAGGGTCCGGTGGATAGGTGACTTTCTACAAAACCCAGGGTTATCAATTTTTACTTGAATATAATTTATAGTCTAGTTGACCAATGTCTCTCGACAAAAAAAAAAAAATATTAAAGTTGACAGATTTTGCTGTCCCGTAGGCTTTCATTGACCTGCGCCAGCAATAAATAGTCAAATGAAATGTCACACTCCACCTATCCATAACAACTTGCATCAAAACAAAAGGGAAACACGACACCCTCTGTGACCAAGGTAATGGACTGAAGAACTCTCCTAGAACTTTGGGTTGATATCAAGTCACTGTTTCTGCACAAGCACTATGAAACCTAAGCAAAGGCAGTTCAATGAGCTCAAACCTTTTCTGATCTCATGATGTCTGTAATCAGTGTAATTAGCTGCTGGCGAGTGCTGATTGCTTGTAGTACTGCATTTCCTTGGTTTTATCCATAGTTGTTTCGGTGATGTTTACATATCATTTAGAGTGGCTGCCTGTGTTTACTGGCGTGAATGTAAAAGGCTGTGTCTACCACCTGTATCTCTGGCTGTGTTTGTGTTTATCATCACTATTCAATTCACACTTCATACTTTATCCCCTCTGTGTCTGCACGCTAGCAGTTAGCTCTCTCTCTGTGTGTGTGTGTGTGTGTGTGTGTGTATGTGTGTGTGTGTTCGTTCATGTGTGTGTGAGTGTGAGTATGTATGTGTGTGTGTGTTTTGCACATCTGTACTTCTGTAACCCTCTGTGTTTGCATGCTAGCGGTTAGGGGTGTTTGTGTGTGTGTGTGTGTGTCTGTGTGTGTGTGTGAGTGTGTGCGATCCTAGAGCTGTGGGTGTATATGCAGGCAGACGTACATGCATATGGGTCTGTGTGGGCCGTCTGATGCAGATCCCAGTGTTATCTGTGCCAGACAGACATCTGCTTGCTGTAATGGCTGGCTGACTGCGCCGTCTTGTGAGACCCGTCGTGCTTTTCTGTTAGGGTCCCATTTGTTGAGATTAAACGAGGAGTGGCTCTCCAATGGGTTTACGGAGTGGATCATTAATCTCTCCCCTTCCCTCTTTTCCTCTTTTCTCTCATTGTGTCTGTCATTCACTCACTCATTCATTCACTCACTGCTTCTCTATCCCTCCTTCTCTTCCTCAATGATCCTGTACAGTAATGCAAAGGTTTGATTGTAGTTTCAGTTATCAGTTGATTAAACGCTGAACCACTCCCTCCTTCCCTCTCTCTCTCTCTCTCTCTCTCACTCTCTCTCTCCCCTTTCTCTCTCAGCGTGGCTGGTATGAGACAGAAGAGCAGTACTACCTCCTGCTCTTCAGCGTGGCCGTGTGTGGCCTCCGCTGCATCAGCTTCAGCCTGGAGTTCTGCTGGAGTGCCCCCCACCAGCAGCAGCAGTCCCAGAGCTGCCCCCTGCTGGCGGGAGGGCCATGGTGCGCCAGCAGCCAAAGGAGTTTTCTCTTCCAGCTCTACAGGCTGTCAACTTACTGCTTCTACCACCCTGTATTCTACAACGGCCCCATCATCATATACAGAGACTTTAGCCAACAGGTGGGAGAACACAGAAACACACACATGCACACACTCACTTACGCTCACTCTGACACACACTTAGTCTTTCTTATACACACACACACACACATATATACAAAAACATACTCATGCACACACACACACAGCACATGGGTACTCCTAGAAAATAGTCCCAAACCAAACACACAGACACACAGATGACTCCATCATCATAGACACTTCATAATAGCTAACTATGAATGAACACTACAAAGTTACTCAGTGAGCGGGAACATCTCTAATTAGGGATGCCCTTTGGCTTGCCCTTTTCTGTCTTGCCTGTACATATCATAGGATTTGATGTTTGCTTACCGTCGCTGCACAGCGGGCTTGAATCTGTTAATGCTGAAATGCTGGCGCTAACAGATCGGTGCTATTTTTAGGGTCGGCAGTAAAAGCCCTGCGTAGCTGCAGAGGCTGCGGAGCCTTGCTTTCAGGCATGACGTTCTTTACCCACTCCAGGGGAGAGAGAGAGAGTTAACTGCCCCCGTAAGCATCTTTAACTCCATGTTGCATAGTGAGACTTACTGCACGGTCAACTTATGTAACTCATTTAGATTGGAGGGGGTTTTATTGAAAAGATTCTGACCGTGTGCAGTTTTCAGACTGAGCGTGTGTGTTTTTTTTTAGGCACAGGGATAGACGGTGGGAAAGAAACAGTTTGTGTATGTGAGCATTGTTTGCAGAGCAGAGCTCTTCAGATACAGTGTGCTTTGTGCTTTCTCGTGTGTGTGCGGGTGTCTATGTGTGTGTGTGTCTGTGAGACGTTGCACAATTTCAAAATCTTTCGAAACCCTTTTTTTTTCTCTCTCGCAGACAGTACATACACACACACACACACACACACACACAATCTGCCATGATTGGAAGATAGATAGGTTATTGCCTCCGTGTTCCAGGACTGGAGGCACTTTGGCAGTTTATTTCATACTGGAGAGCAATCTAATATGGCGTGTTGTGTTTCTGCCTGTGTCTGTCGGAAAAAGCTTTGCCAAATCATTTAGCTTTCAATGTGTCTCACCTAACCATCTCTCTCTCTGTCTTTCTTATACACACATACACAGCAGAGTAAGTGTCCACATGGCTTGTGTGCGTGTGAATGCATGCGTGTGTGTGTGTGTGTGTGTGTGTGTGTGTGTGTGCATGCATGCATGTGTGTGTCTGTGTGCTACTGCAGATACAGAGAGGGAGATGTGGCCATGCTTGTGTTTACTGATGTGTGATTAAGTCCATCCTCTGGGGAGGAGAGCCATAGGAAGTAGACGTCTTTATTATTAATGTCCAACAGCACCCTCAGCATAGCTGTCAGATATATACGCAGATAAGTGCTCATCTGTCTCTCCTCTTTTCCTTTTTACTCTCTCTCTCTTTTTGTTCCCCCACCCTCTCTCCATTATGCTCACTCTTTCTTTTTCTCTCTTTCCCTCTAACAGTTTTTAGGATCTTTATCTTTCTTTTTGTCTGCCTTTACTTTCTGTCTTTCTCTCTGTCTTTGTCATTGTGGATTTGCCTTTCACCCTATCTCACTCTCTACGTCTACTCTTCCTTTCTCTTTCTCTTTTTCTTTCTGTCTCTGTCTCACTCTCTTTCCCAACCGCCTCCCCTCTGTCTTTCTCTCTCTCTGTCTCTCTCTCTCTCTCCCGCCACCTCATTGGATTGGCCTAAGCTCTCCACTGTGAAGCATCCTCTGCTGTGCTGAGTCAGGTCTTGCCTGCTTGCCTTGAAAATGGTCATTTGGAGAGCAGCCTCAGCCCCCTGGGGACACTGGTCAGCCTATCGGCCAAACAACAAAGGGCTTCAATGGAAAGCCTCACTTAAGCTTCACTTCAACAGAAAAATGCTGCAACCAGTGATATGACTTAACCACACACATACAAACACACACACCATATTTATCAGTTCAGCTAAGGTGGTTGACATCTATATCATGGCTGTGATACTCCCAGCTAATCCACAAATGTGCACACATGCGCACACACACACACAGTTTGGTGAGTAATGGAATACATGTACTGGCGTTACAAAGAATGGGTAACTGTATAGCATTACAGTCCCAGTTAAAATAGCTGATCAGAATACAGTTTCTTTGTTCAAATTGATGGTGTACATTTATGGGCCTGGCATGTAGGCACACTTCTACTTTTCAATTTTGAGCCCTGGCACAGTGTCTACGCAGGACAGTCATTTGCTCCTTTGGTAAAGCGCCTTTTTTCTTTCATTTAATAACTCAAATTGAAACACGTCTTCGCTGTTTGCTTCGACAGAGAACATGCTTGCATTAGGCATAATAGCCACCAAAGTGTCCCAGTATAGGGTAATAATGGAAGAGGCAGGGGGCGAAGAACAGCACGACGCCAAGTCCATTATTCCTCTATATCAGGACACCTCGAAGACCGTTATCCTGCTTATCACCCGGTTGCCAGAATTATTTTTATATTTATGTAATTGTTTTCTTTAAGCAGTAATCTACAAAAAAGGCTGGTTTGTAGCTTTGGTGTAGGCTTTGTGGGAAAGTAGATCCACAAGGCTACTTGCTGTTGTTATAGTTACCACTCTAAAGAGCACTGATATGGAACGGTGATAAAACTTTTTTACCAGATATCTGTCATAGGTGTCCAGTTATCAGGGAATAACTGACACACTGTCAGCCAAACAGAAATCGGTATTTCATTTCACCAGGTGATAAGAGACTATAACTTGCAAACATCATAACTTTCGCTGTTTTATTTTTTTGTGGGCGTCTTTGCCTGCGTCATTTGTTTGTTGATGACATTTAGTTTATGGGCGAATAGGTCAGAAGCGCTTGTGTTTTCAAACGGAATAGCTCACTTTTCACTGTGCTTGAACAGTGTGTCTTTTCGAGACATCTCAGTGCTAAAACAAATATTACATTAAAAAAACAAGCAACATTTTTTTTTCATGCACTCAAAATTTGTGAGGAGTAGCCTTTCAGTCAGCAGGCCAGTGGCTCAATTATGCATACAAATAAGTAGTCTAATGTGAAGACATTATAAAGACCTGTAAAGATAAGCTTTCTTGCTTTGTCTAGAAGTGCACAGGGTCAAGCCTTTTTTTAATATATATCTGTAAAAACTTACTTGACGTGAAATGCTATTATTTGGGTGGTGGTAGCGTAGTGGTTAAGGAACCTGGTTAGCGTGCAAGTAGCCTGAAAAGTTGAGGGTTTGAATCCCAACTGCCGTTGTGCCCTTGAGCAAGTCACTTAACCTCTAGGGGAGACTGGCCCTGAACAATTGAGAGTTGACAAGTTGTAAGTCGCTTTGCAAATAGAATTTCCAAACATGGCCTGCAAATTTTATTTTACTGTCATTACTTGCATTTAAACTTCTGCTATGAATTAGTTAATGTGCCAACAGTAATATGCATTCAGGGCACACACCACCTACCACATAACGAGCCGCAGCCTTGTGGCCAAAAAATGAAATGAAGTGTCCAGATTACGTTACTCACATAGAGTAATATAATGGAATATGTTACAAAATACATTATAGGGCATGTATTCTGTAATCTGCAATGGAATACATTTAAAAAGTAACCTTCCCAACACTGCACGCATACACACACACACACTCACACACTCACTCGCACACTCACTCGCACACTCACTCGCACACTCACTCGCTCACTCACTCGCTCACTCACTCACTCACTCACTCACTCACTCACTCACTCTCTTTCTCTCTCTCTCTCTCTCTGTCTCTGTCTGTCTCTCTTTGTCTCTCTCTCTGTCTCTATGGTTGGTAACCCTGCCCTCTTGTTCACTTTTGCATTCAGATTCTCAGGCCCTCTGCAGGTGTGCGTGGTGTGTCCGTGTGGTGTGTGCTGAGGAGCGCCATGCGCGTGTGTGTGTGGTGGTGCGTGGCCGAGGCCCTCATCCACCTAATGCACATGCACAGCATCCAAAACAATGAGACCTACCTGGAGATTCTGCCGCCGTGGGCGCTTGGTGAGTGTGAGGCAGTCATACACACACACAAACACACACAAACTCACATAGAGATGTACACACAGATAGCACACACACACACACACACACACACACACACAGACTTAATGGAACAAAAAAAAAATAAGCAAATGGTCAGTTATGTCTATAAAAGGGTTCACAGCTGTGATTCCTGATGTGAGTTTTTTGGGGCTTCTCCCATGTTGTGAGTGAGGGCATTAGAGACTTGATTTTGATGACAGAGGACGACACTGAACCAAAATGCACATCAGGGGGTTTTTCTCCCTGTTTCAGTGTTCTTGTCACTTTGATGAACACAGAGAGACTATCACAGCAAATTGTGTATCTGTGTGTGTGTGTGTGCGTGTGTGTGCATGTCTCTGTGTGTGTGTGTGTGCGTGCGTGCATGTATGTGTGCACGTCTGTGTGTGTGTGCGTGTGTGTGTGTGTGTGTGTGTGAGTGAGTGTGTTACTGCAGGCTAGTCTTGTGTTGTCAGCAGCACCTGCCAGGGTTTGTGTGTTTTCAGCGTAAATGGCTTGTGTGTGCTATTCTCTTCGCTAATGGAAAAAATGACAACATTTGTTTTTCTGCCCTCTGCTGCTCTGACACACACACACACTATACACACAGCCTCACTCAGTCACACCTACTAGACACATGAGTAAAATCATAGACATGTGCAAACATGGATTTTCTGATCACTTTTCACCATCTTCTATCTGTCAGTCCTCCATAAATGAATATGCTCAGAACAGCCTGACACATTTTGGGCTATTCTTCCATCCTCTATCAAAACCCAAACCCTTTTCTCTCTGAAATACATAAAGCACTATTTTTCACTATTATGAACATTGTCATAGTCCTAAAAGTATAGATGTGAGGGTGAAAAGTGTAGATTTAGTTTTATAGATAAAACGAAAACAAATGTGACTGCAAGATCATTGATGTAAAAATGAAAAGCTGTATTGGCAATAATGCTGTATTGGGAACACAAAAGCAACATGAAGCAGTCATCCAGCAAGCAAAATAGTTTAAGACGTTTTCATTTCTTTCATTTTGCTGTGTCTGTACCTGTCTACTTGCTGTGCTGTGCATGGATGCACGAACCTCATGCATTATGCAGGAGCCGCGGGGTGTGGATAAAGACATGTTAGGATCCTCAAATCGTGGGCCTCATCAATGATGTAGCATAGCATTGCTCCATGGAGAACTCCAGGCCCACCAGAGAGATGCATTAAACATAAGCCTGGCCAGTACCATTAAGATTCAAGATTCAGGATAGTCTTCATTACATCTCATTATGCTAGTATAAGAGAGTACAATTGTTGTTTTTTTGCTCCTCAAAAATAAATAATAAATAAATAGTATGTTAAGTGTGTGTGAGAGTGTGTGTGTGTGGGGGGGGGGAGATGGAAAGTGTTGTAGTGAAAAAACTCACAGGCACAGGCTTAGGCTGTCATTGTCATTGTTTCAGTATTCATAAGCCTTGTCGCTTGGTGGAGAAATGCTGTTCTGGAGTCTGGTGACTACGATATTGCTTGCCAGATGGTAGCAGCTGAAAGAGTCCATGACTAGGATGGCTGGGATCCTTACTGATTCTTTTGGCCTTCCTGATGGATCAGCATCCACAGATGCTTTGTGCTGTGCACATGACTCTTTGCATTGCCTTTTGTTTGGTAGCAGAGCAACTTCCAAACCATGAATTGATGCTTCCATTTAGGATACTCTCTGTGGTGCCTCTATAAAAGGCCTTTGTTTTTTAGTGTTAGCTGGACAGGGGAGAGTGTTTGTTTGTTTGTTTGTTTGTTTGTTTGTGCATGTGTGTTTGTGTGTGTGTGTGTGTTTTTTTCAAGAAAAATGTCAGACCATCAGACCGTTCATATCCTAGTTTTTTTTGCCTTGTTTTTTTGAAACTCTTCTGTGAAAATGCTTTCACGCCATCATGCAATATAAGTGAAAGAGTGCATAATGTTTTCGTCTCACTGTGTTTAACTCTTTGTTCTCTTTTATGGAAACCGTATTCGTTGGACTCTATGGACTCTGTTTACGTAGTCAGATATGCCTTGTCACTGCGGCCAGCGCACATTAGTTTGGGAGTGTTCCAAAGACAGTACTTTATTTTGATGGGGGAAAAAATTATCCGATTGATGATTGGACTTATGTTGCTAGGTTAGTCATAGGTGTGTTTTGGGTGTAACACCGAAATATTTTCCATTGCCTTTAAGAACTAGGAGCATTTTACCTGTGGGTTTTCTCTACTATTATAATGCTCCGTAGATGCAGACGCATTTAACAACATGATTTTTAACCATCAAATATCTACCTTTTGCTATTTGCCTATGGTCCAATAATGTAGATAAATGATTATGCTCAATAAATAGACAAATAGATTTCATCCTTTTTAGATAGGCTTTGCCTGAATACTTAGAACACTCTTAGAATACTCAGAGGAGAAAACAAAAGTAGCCTAAACATCCATCAGCTGTCCTGTGCTTGTCGGCAGTGAAATTCAAGGAAGGAAAATACTCTTTTGATAAATGGCTTATCCTGTTAAAGGGGATTTCTTCAAAAGAATAGGCTACAAGAGCCTAAAAGATCCTCCCTCCTTTCACCCCTAATGTCTTTCGTCTTGTAACAGTACTTTCCACGTGAGCACAGCAGCGATTTAAATGATCGGTTACTTTGACAAAGCATCAGCAATATTCCACACCATAATCTTTTAGGTCTATTTTTTATTTTTCTATTTCTATTTTTGTAGCCTAGGCAGATCATCTTCATGATATTTTTTTTATTGCAGCCTAATTTTGCACAAATAAGCACTGCTAAGCATTCCTGTAGATGACGGAAGCATCCGTACCCCAAAGCATCAGGCTATATGCTTGTAAAAATAGCATTTTAGTAAAGCAAACCATGTTTGTCCCAGTCAGCTGTGCATTGTGGACCAGGACCTGGACCATGCATCCTGCTTTAGCTGACATACCTGTGAGGACGGAGTTTCATGTGCTATCTAGACAACATGTGTCTCTGGCGGAAAAACATACAATGTGCTCGTACGAAGATAGTAATGTCATCATGCGTCAGTCACAAAAGCACGGTGCGCCAATGTGTGTATATATGTGTGTGTCTGTGTGTTTATTGTGTGTGTGGCATAGGAGGCTTGGCTCTGGGCCTGGTGCAGTTCTTCTATGTGAAGTACCTGGTGTTATTTGGGGTGCCGTCTCTGCTGGTGCGGATGGACGGGCTGGAGCCTCCCCGACTGCCTCGCTGTGTCAGCATCATGTACAGCTTCACTGGGATGTGGAGGTGAGGTGCACACACACACACACACACACACACACAAACACACACAATCACACACATACACACACATACACATGCATGCAAACACTGCAGAGCAGTTTGCATATCCAACCTTTTTTTTTCATTCGCCACTGTCTCTGTTTCTCCTCTCTTCATCTCTCTCTCCCTCCCTCCTCTTCATTCAGTCTTATATTGTTTTTCACATTTCATATTATGACAATGCAGTTTGCCACCTCCATGTCTGAGTGTCAGCTATGACAATGCTATGCATGGGCGAATGTGTTGGACATGATCTGCACTGCTGCAGTCAGCCATAGCTGCCAGTGTCTGATCTGGTCATCCAGCCACTCAAAACAGCTGTGGGGGATTTGAAATTCTCTACAGAGCTGCAGTACCCAAGTCTGACTGGAGGGGGCAGTTCAAGACAAGAATCCCTCATTGTCTGTGTCAGGGTAGCAGGAGTAGCGTGGGAAATCCATACAGTGAAGGCTCATCACACCACACCACACACATTCACAGTGGCACACACACACCAGTCACCCATATAAAATTCATGGATATTATTCAGCAGGGTGTGTCCCATAAGTCTTTAATGTGGCAGAGGCTTTTCACTGGTGGTAGTGTTGTCATTTCTTCTCAGCCTGGAAGACCGTATGTGTGTGTGTGTGTGTGTGTGTGTGTGTGTGTGTGTGTGTGTGTCTGACTCAGAAGTCTCACTCCAGGGATGGTGCCACACATTCAGCAGACATGAAAGATTGCACACAGCTGGCTGAGCTGAGCCGGTGTAAACTCTTGAAACTCTTGAGAGTGCAATAAAATGACCCCTATTTTAAACTACGTACAGTAGCCCTTCTTACTGTACAGAACATCAGTCACTGCTCACAATACCCTGAGTGTAGGCTTGAAAATGGGCCTGTGCCATATTACATTGCTTATCATAATCGTTATCATTCATTTATATTGTGCAAATTGTTTGTATTGTATACACAAAGTGCGCAATGATGTTTTGCATACTATTACGCACAATTTGCATGTTTTCCCACCTGCAAAAAAGTGCCCATCTGTTCATGTGCCCACGTATTTTGCTGAGCTAGGAGCACAGTTATGAAGATGGATCAGAGTATGATGTGCATACCACCACAGTATTTATAATATTTCATTATTTGTTGTCGTTTCTCCACAGAAAGTTGAGATTCGAAGGGCTTTTAGCCATAGTGTAGCGATGTTGACATTTGAGGCATAGAGTACTCCTTCTGTCTCACTGTAGCACGCCTTTCTCTCCCCATGTTTGGCTAGTATGGCTAAATCAATGGGGTGCTAATTTCAGTTTAGCTCTGTAGGGCAGGCTAATTAATTAGAGGCAGTCTGTGAGTCTGACTCTAAGCAGCAAACCAGTGCAGAGTTCCCATCACTGGGTTGCAAAGCAGAAGGGGGTCATTGCAGCTTGCAAGGCTCATTTGC
>JAIFZK010000012.1:11607500-11652500 GCA_027481765.1 Tenualosa thibaudeaui | reverse complement strand
GTGGGGGAGGGTTACCTTTATACAAAACTAGTGTAGACATTGGAAAACCGATTGAGAATTCCATTCATGTCTCTCTGTCTCTCTCTGTCATTCAGCTGTTCTCTAGGAGATGAGTAAAGCTCTAACAGGATTACAGGACAGCCTTAATGTGTTTGTTTGTTTGTGTGTTTGAGTGTGTGTGTGCGCACGCTTTTGTGTCCCTGCGGACATGGTGTTCCACTGCCCTAAATACAAATCACTGCATACGCACACACACACACACACACACACACACACACACACACACACACACTCCCCTCCACACACTTGTGTCATTGTGGATACCCTTGGTGTGATACCCTCTGAGTCAGTTAAGCAGTTGTCCTTCACTGGCTGGTGGAAATCAAAGCTTCCCCTCCTCATCTCAGCATCTGCTACTGAGGACTACATTTCCTTAAGACATTAGTGATGGGCAACGTTTGAATAATGGAAAGGCATCATGGACAGTTTTCTCTCCGGAGTAAACTGGTTGGTTGTCCTGAGATCTCTTGTACCGGCATCGCCAAACAGGCTTGTGTTTGTGTGTGTGTGTGTGTGTGTGTGTGTGTGTGTGTGTGTGTGTCTATGGGAGAAATTGTGTGTCTGTCTCCTTCTCTCATCCTCTTATCAGAAGAGCTGTGTAGCAGGCCAGTTTCCTCCAATCAATGGGCTCTCTGTGTCTCAGTGTTAATCAATCACACTGCTTCCTCTTTCCTCAGGTGAACCCACTCACCCACACTTTATCAACACACACACACACTCACTCACACACACTCACTCACATTCACGTACACATACACTAGGCTAGAACATCTTTGACAGTTCTGGACAATGTCTCTCTCTCACTTGCTTTCTCTCTTCCTCTCTCCTTCTTTCCCTGTTTGTGCATCGATCTGTCCATCTCTTCCTCTCACTTACTAGATAGATAGATAGTGAGAGGGGTGAAGGAAAGAGAGTGGTGAGGGGGTTCAAGAGGTAGAGGTACATAGTTTGCTCTTCGGCCTGTATATCATGGGCAGGGGGAGCATATTGGTTAAGGAACCTGGCTAGCATGCTTGTAGCCTGGAAATTGTGGGTTTGAATCCCAGCTGCCGCCATTGTGCCCTTGAGCAAGGCACTTCACCCTAAGTTGCTCTGATAATTGATAGTTATTGATAGTTGGTAAATGTATGTCACTTTGGATAAAAGCGCCAGCTAAATGCTTAAATACATAAAGATAATAAAAAATATCAGCATCTGACAGGCTCCGTGAGAACACCTTGGCCACAGGGAAGTGTACACCTGGCAGCTCCAATAGGACAAGCTGTGCTTGCACTGTGAAATCAGAAGAGGAGGAGTTTTAGCTGCTAAAATAAAGCTAGAAATCATAAATAGACTATTTCACTAAAATAGGAAAGATGTTGTTCTGGACTCCTGGCCAACAAAAAGTATAATAAATGCCGGCTCCTTTGTTTTTGAGAGAAAGGAACATTGCTGACAGTGTTGTGTGCATTCTGACGCAATTTGAGGAAAAGTGGGTGACCCTTGGCAGCAACTGTTATCACTTCACTTTTCCAATAAACTTATTTCTCTCTCTCTCCCGACTCCTCTCAAAAAAGCAAAGGGAGTGGTTTGTCTATACTACTACTGCGCACTGTATCTTACGCATCCATAACCTTGCTAATGCTAGCTGAGGCTAACTCTCACAGGCATGGCAATACAGACTGCATGTGATGTAATAAGGTAGGGAGAATAGTGTACTCTGACATGAGGGGAGGCTGAAGCCTGCCAGTGGAGGTTCCCTAGTGACGCAGTTATCAGTAAGTGTTTATTGCGTCTGCGAGCTCAAGGCTGATGTGCTGTGGTTGTGTTCTGTGATGTGCTGATGTTTGAGAAGCCCTGGGAAGGGCCATGGTACCTAATGAAATAACGAGCGATGGCAGAGCAGTGTTTGGACTGATTGATGTTTGTTTCTCCAACTCTGCAGGGATCAATTAGATCCTTTTTTTAATGGCACCTGCAAAATATACCCATGGCTCTGTTGAAATTGTTTGAGCTCAACACACATTGTGTGCGTGTGTGCGTGCATGTGTGTGTGTGTGTTGAGACCAGGCTAAAGGCTGTGAACACAAGCTTTCATGTCTGCTGAGACCTGGAGTTAGGGTGTATTAGGGTCGCTTTTTTATATTTCACCTTTCTTGTTTTTTTTTTTTCAGACACTTTGATGTGGGACTCTACAGGTGGCTTATCAGGTAAGGATTGTGTGCCTGCGTGTGTGTGTGTGTGTTATGTGTTGTATATGTGTGTAAGAGAGAGAAATTGGGAGAGACTAGTATTTCACCATTGGTTTATGGCTCAACACTTCCATGTGAGACACCTAAGCAATGCTTTCTTCACCAAGCAGACAAACACACCTAATGACTATAGAGAACCTAAGCAGGCATAATAATGTTAGGTCTTGTTGGCTGGCTAAACAGCTGCAGACGACAACATCTTCCTGTGCTCCAGGGCAGCGGAGACAGAGACACAGACTCAGACTCAGACTCGCTGGATGTGCATAGGCGGGCGGGCACAGGCTTAGCTGTAGCCTGGAGCAGTGTGTCTGCCAGCTGGTACCAACGGTGCCCGCTGCTGGTTTCTGCCACGTGGAGCACACCTTGCCCAGGCAGTAGAGCTGCTGTTGGAGGCTTGGGGGGGGGCATCTCGCTGGTGCAGTGCAGTGCAGTGTGTGGGGTTGTTCTTTGGGTAGTGAGATTGAATTGGAGCGTGAGGTCTGAGGCAATTTATGTATATTTGTATTTATATTGTTTCTGCACTAAAGGTAGCCTAATTGCACTAAATCTAGCCCGCGTCAAATGTCTTCTGTGTATCTTAATGTGACACCACTTGAATCCATGGTGAAACGACAATATAACCCGCCTGACTTGGGGGGCCTATGTGTGCGTTGTGCAGACTTTGTGTTTAGGACGGAGGATGATGGATGTGGTGGGGTAGGGTGGGGGAGCTGGAGCTGGAGGCTAGCAGAGGAGCTGCTAGCTGCTAGTGTGGCCGCCTGTGCAGCCTCTTACTTCAGGTAGGGGAAAGATGGTGGTGAGGTGGGAAGCCAGAGGCTGGAGAAGTGAACTGTGGCTGCAGCTGTGGAGAGAGATGGGTGGTATCAGCAGGGTAGGACAGAGTGTAGAGGTGTAGACAAGTGGTGTGGCTTTAATATCAATATGACCTCATTTGGGAATGGGGATTGTGTGTGTGTGTGTTTGAGGCGCTGGGTGGTTACTGTGGCAGACCAGTCTTAATTAGAGGGGACCCATATGTGTCTTCTTCGGGTCACCTCTCTTCGACATTGAGAACTGTCATCTTTAGTTACTGAGAGAGAGAGAGATGTATTGATTACAGAATGTATTGATATTGCTGTATCAATGTGGTATATTCCATGCTTTTGGCAACAAGGGAGAGAGAGAGAGAGAGAGCGAGCGGCTTTTGACCTTTGTATAACCAGCCCAGTAGTCTCATTCTGGGTTAAAGACCACTTTGACCGTTCAGCTAAATGTGATGTTAAACATCTATTCCCCACCATCAATTTTACCTGACCATCATCCCTAGAACTCACCACATATTTCAAAGGCTAAGACAACATCCAGTAGCTTGTACAAAGCATGCTTCACAACACTGTGTGTACACCCAATTCCTAAACATAGGAAACATATCCAGATTTAATCCTTTGAGAGAGAGAGAGAGAGAGAGAGAAAATTGCTAAGCTTTGTTGTGAGTGAGTCGAGAATATGTGAAATCTTTGTTCTTTAAATGAATGTTTTGAAGTAATCCATCTTGGTTGCAGCAGAGATTGATTTAAATGCAGCTTAAATGTTTTTTCGACTGAGACAAATAATTCTGGTTTCTGCGCATGGATCTCAGTCTGAGCACTTTAAGGTTCATGCGTGATCCCTTTGTGTGTGTGTGTGCATGTGTGTATCTGTATCTGTGTGTGTTTGTGTGTGTGTGCCCGCGAGGCCAACCCACTTGAGCCTTAAGCACAAAAGCATGCGTCTCCCCTTAGTAACAGTCGATGAACAGCCGGAGGAGAAATAAGTGTGTTCCCCCACACACAGATCTGATGGCACTCATTAATTAGACGCTGTTTGCAAATGGGGTTTTAAACTGTGGAGGGCGAGCGCACACACACACACAAACATGCACTTACACATACAACACTGCTTTTATCTGGCAAACTACACTGCGCTGCACACACACATTTTCTCCACATGTGCCTTTATTCTGGCAGCTTTTTTTGTTTTGGTGCATACAAATTCACACATTCACACACACACACACACACACACACTCATTTTCTCCATTGTTTTCATTCTGGCAACACTTTTGTCTTGATGCTTACAACTACAGTATTTTGCTGTTGTGTTCACTGCCACACCATAAGCACATTTCCTAATGCAGAGATAAAAACACACTTTGTCCATGTGTCTTTGTTGTGGCAGTGCAGACAGCCACTTCACCATTGCTTTGACTGTCATATGATGTGCCATGTGCATTTCCTAATCCAGAGAGACAGAAAACATCACACACACACACACACACACATACACATGCACACACACACATGCGTGCACATTCTTGATGTCATTCTATGTCATTCATACTTGATGCACTTATCTGTTAACTCATTGCGTTTTAGTTTTGCCTCTTGGGTATTCTATTTAATTAGATGCACCATCAAGGCCACACACACACACACACACACACACACACACACACACACACAAAAGTGTGCGTACATGTACACACACTATTCTGAAAGCAGTGAGCGTCTTGGCCATTAGCCGATTGCAGGCTGCTATTGTTGGGGTGTTTTATTTTCCCAATGATGCTTCCTTCTCCAGCCCAAGCGGAGAGGCTGAGGGGTGGTGGGGGGGACATATGGAGGCTCTCAAGCGCTCCCTTTGAAGGTGAACAGCTGTACGTCTGTCCTCCCTGGTTTAGGTGCTCCTCTTCCACCACATTTATTCCTTGTTTTGTGATACACTTCAGGGGTGAAATACGCTGAATCAGGCCCTTTTACATGCATAACAAAAGGCCCATAGAAATCCAGGAGAGCCTAGGAACTGCTCCCCCCCCAACACACACACAAACCTCCCACACTTACCACCCTGATCTTACTGGATACATTTCCCCTTTGCTAAGCCCCCAACACACACACACTCTCACACACACACGCACACCACCCAGCTCTCTGGTAATTCATATTCTAATATGCTCTCATATTCTACTGGAGTGCTCATTGTGGCATATTCAGACTACATAATTTCCAGGGGAACTAGTTGTGTGTCCCCCCCCCCCCCCACACACACACACACACACACACATTGGCCCATCTTGTTTTGTTTGTGTGATTGTCATTATTCCTGGGGTTGAGCTCTGCCAAGCATCCCTGTCTCAGCAGACAAAAGATGTTTGATCAGCGTAGCATTTGCATTTGTTTATCATTAGTGGGGTGTTTGTGGAGGACGATACTCAATGCTCTGTTCTGTCGCAGGTGAACCATGCTGCGTGCGTTGTGCATGGGATGCACGATGCGTGTGTGTGTCTATGTGTGTGTGTGTGTGCGTATGCATGTGTGTGATGCACATGGTTGAATTTGTGTATGGGGGGGGGGGGGGTGGGTATAGTGGAGCATGTGTGTGTGTGTATGTGGTGGCTTGGATCCATGCCTGTGGTTTGGTGTGAATATGCACATACAGAATGGCAGTATAATGCATGGTCTTGTTTTTCATGCACTGGGGACCCTGATTGTCGCTCTCTATGATTTATGAGCCCCACTTCCAGCTCCTCTGCCCATTGGCCTGAAACAGTAGGGGTTGGGAAGCATGGCCCGCAGTCAAGGAGGAAGTGATGTAAGGTTTAAAGAGGGGGATGATGGGATGATGTCTGGTGAATTTTGAGGTCAGAGGGTGGAGTGGAAGAGGCGTGGCTGATGGGAGTGATGGAAAAGTGGAGGAACTGATAAAAAGAAGGATGGGTGGATGACGGCAGTTGAGAAAGCAGGGAGAGGAGAGAAAAAAATAATTCCTCAGGGAGAGATTAGGGTCAGATTAGATTTACCGGCAGGTGAAGCACATGTTGGAATTGAGGATTGCTGGAAAGATGGAAAGAGTGTAGGACTGTTGGATGGATGCATGGATGGATGGATAGAGTGAGTGATGGAGTAGATGGGCAGACGGAGGAGAGTCATTCCTTGGGGGTAGATTAGGGGCAGATTAGATTTGCCTGTGGATGAGAGCCACAGGGGGTTTGAGCACTCAGAGCTCTTGACTGCTGTCATAGCACCACTATCATCATCATCACCATCACCATCATCTTCATCTTCACCATCATGCCTGCATGCCTCCCTGCCTGCCTGCCGATCAGCTGTCAGCCGGATGGAAATTTAAAATTGCATTCAGGCATCGCCGTCCCCATTACACTCCCTATCCCCCTCCTGGGCTCTGCATTAGAGTTACTCCTCTCCATTTTACACACACACACACACACACACACACACACACACACACACACACACACACACTCATGTACACTCACATACACACAGACACACAAACACACTACACACCACATCACTCCACTCTCTCTCCCTCTCCCTCCCCCTCTCTCTTACACACACATGCACTCACTCACTCACTCAACCACACATACACACACACTCACAAACATACACACACACACTTTCTCTTTCTCTCTCTCTCTCTCCCCTCTCTCCCTCCCTCTCTCTCTTACACACACATGCACTCACTCACTCACTCACACACTCACACACACATACACAATCACTGTCTCTCTCTCTCACACACACTCTCTCACACACACACACTTTGTCTCTCTCTCTCTCTCTCTCTCTCCCTCTTTCTCCCAATAGCAGTCTCTTTCTCCATTATGCTCCCCCAGTCCTCCTGTCAGTTTCCTTCCCTCCATGTTCCCAGTTCGCTGGTTCACTAGTTCAGATTCACTCTCATCAAGTCTGGCTCTTTTGACAGGCAGAAAGACAGAGGGACACCCATGTCACACCCACATTCTCAGAAAACAGAATCTCATCATATTACAATTGGCTAAGTCTCTGTCTCAGGTTCATGTGTCATGTGTGCAGCCCTGGACCATGAACATCAAGAGGAGGATATAGAGCTCATTTTAAGACACACACTCTCTATAAACATGTGTGCCATAATTATTGTAGCATATCAGTAAAGTTGTGTATTTTACATATTTGCTCATCTGTATGGTTCTCTACATCAGGGATATACTGTGTCTAAGTTGAAGAAAATGTCAATAAATGTGTGTGAGTGTAAGTCTGAAGAGTCTTTCTCTCTCACACATTTACACACACACACACACACACACACACACACACACACACACACACACACACACACATATTGCTCTTTGGCTGGTTTTAGTCATGTGTGCCTGCTCCCTCTGTCCTCTCATCTTTCTGTCTCATCTCACATTTACGCTCTTCACATTTGTACCTTCTCACCCTTTCATTGCAGTTCATTATTTCTCTCTCAATCACACACACACACGCCCATGCACACACACACACACCTTTGGTTTCCTGTTCTTTCTCCTGCGTCCTCTCTCTCCTCCACTCAGTTTGACACACACACTTCCTCTCTCTCACCCACCCAACACACCCCTCTCCACTCTTATGTAATGGCTCGTGTAAGCCTGTGTGTGTTTATATGTCTGCTTTTATGTGTGCGTGTGCGTATGCAGGTGTCTGAGTTTCTGTGTATGAGTGCAGGTGTCTGAGTTTGTGTGTGTGTGTGTTTTGTAAGCATCACTATCTGTGCGTGTGTGTGTGTGGCAGGTTGCGTTTCAGGTGAGTTGCTGTGTTTTGTGCCGTGCTGATTGTGTGTGTGTTGGTGTGCAGGTCTAATAGGAGTGTGTTTAGCGTGCGCTGGAGAGGTGCTCGAGGGGCCCATGCGCGCTTTTAAATGCAGCCTAATTGAGCCGCACCAGAGTGTGGAGGTGTTTGAGTCCCCTCCACAGATGAGTCACCTCAGACACAGTACCTCTCTCTCTCTCTCTCTCTCTCTGTCTCTCTCTCTGTCTCTCTCTCTCTCTCTCTCTCTCTCTATTTCCTTGTTGTTCTCTCTTATTTCCTCCCTCTGTCTCTTACTATTCTTACCATTGTCAACCTTTCATCCATTCTCTCTCTCTTTGCTCTCCAGTTAGAAAAGAGTAACAAGAAATCATATAAAATTATATAAAATTCTAACACCTCCATCTTTCTTTTTTACTCCGACATCGTAAATGTCTTTGCTCTCTCTCTCTCTCTCTCTCTGGGCTAACATATCATTAGCCTTTATCTCAAACTCTTTTTCCATTTACCTCCCTTTCCCTCCCCCCCCCCCCCCCCTTGTCTGGCCGGCTGATCAACGTACACTTTTAGACACAATGGATAAATGGAACCAATGGCTGTTTGTTTGTAGACCCATCTTATAGCTTTGTCTCATAGCTTCAGGGAGTGTTTGGGAGTGTCTGCTGGTGCTGGGAAGTGTCTGGGGGTGTGTGTGGTTGTCATCTCTGTGGGGATGGGAATGAACCATATGCTACTTATACATTACTGTGCTGAGCATCACTGATCTCTCAGGGCTTCCAGTGAGGGAGATTCATCACTTTGGAATGGATCAGTGGACCTCTAATCGATGGCCCTCTGTAAGTCTATGTTTGTCTCTTTAATGAAGCTTACATAGAGATCACACAGAAACGATTTGTGGGAAAATTGCTGTTTTTTGTTTTTGTTTCAGTGTAGATAATTATGAAAATGACTAAAACATTGCCAGGGATTCAGAAATGCATTTGTTTTGAAAAAGTGATGAACTGCGGTTGTAACTGCAGTTTGTTGATCACATGCTGATTTTTACCATTATAGCATTTCTACTGGCTGTCATAGTTATTTCTCTAAACAATAAACCTACTGGAATTGCTTGATTCCTGCCGAACACACACACACACACACACACACCAGCCCAGGAGGAGTAGAATAAAAGAATTTATCTATCTATCTGTTTTACACTGCAGGAAAAAAACTGCTTCCTCTAGTTCCCTGTGGAAAGACACTTAAAGTCTGTTTTGTTGGGGGTGCCGTGGCTCAGTGGACTAAGGCATCATACCATAAACCTAGGGAACCGGTCCGACCTGAGGTCATTTCCTGATCCTTCCCCATTTTTCTCTTCCACTCATTTCCTGTCACTCTATGCTGTCCTATCAGAATAAAGGCAAAAAGTCCAACAAAATATAGAAAAAAAATTGTTTAAAAATCTTTTTTGTTAGGACTGTTGTAAAAGTTCTCTTGGCTGTAAAGGTGTGTTTTTAGCTCTCTGTAGATGCTGGTAGTTTGTGTTTTTTTTATTGGCCAGTGTTGTTGTCCAGAGATCCTCTTACATATGTTACAAGGATCTAGATGCACTGCCTGTCAGTGTATAACATGACAGCCAAAAATTTCTCCATCATATGACATAAGTGTTGATAGGCTCTGTTTTTTTTTAAGCGTTTTTAAACAATTCCCACATAGGTTCAGTTTTGCTAACTTTAGGAGACATATGACGTATAACTGGAAGAAAAGGAACTCAAGCCTTTTTGGGGACATGACTCCAAGTCATGCCATTTACCCACAATGGTGGTTGTGCATGTGTGTGTGCTCCCGTGTGTGTTTGGTCCTTACACTACTGACCCTACACACAGCTCTGTTTTTTGCCGATCACACCAATAATGACTGAATGGCTGTGCCTGTAGGTGATTTAGATGTACCAGGAGCAGAGATGATAAACCAGGATAATTGTGCAATTTTCATACTGACACCTCAGATATATATGACTCTAAATTAGACTTGACAGAGTTCTTGGGAAGTGACACCAATATTATTTTTTTTTCTGTAAACAACGCTAATTGCTTCATAAATTACACAATTTGCCCCAAATTATTTAATGCATCTTGATTTGCTTCTCCTCATCAGTGCATGTCTCTAGCAAAATTATATTGCCAGTTCATGCAGAAAAAGAAGATATATTTGTATTGATTTTCTTTGATGGTGTCCTTTCCATCCATAGCCATGTAATTAGGTCTGAGGGGGAAATGTGCTAAACTCTGTGAAAGGTGACCCAGGCTAGGCTACATAAATAGATCTTTGGAGACACAACGATGTGAAATTGAAACCTGATTTGAGTCTGATAGACACCCGAGATCTAAATATTTGAAAACGTGAGCATAAACAATATTAATCAAATTACATGGGGGGAAAAAAAAGGTTTTATGTTCACTCGCCCCAGAGTTGAGCTTGAGGCCGTCTATTTGCTTATGTAATGGATTTCCATTCGTGTCTGATAGTTAGACGCTCAGGGTGTTACGCTCAAGCCTTGCCTAATGTCTTGAATGACTGGAGGCAGCCTATTACTGTGCTTAGTGCTTTGCAAATGACACCATAGCACATACAGTGACTGAGCACAGGGAAGCAAAGAGGACAAAACACTTCACATTTAAAAGAGGAAAAAATGCAGACTTGAATATTATACACAATCAACCTGTCAGCTTGAAAGTTTTTTTTGCATTTGTAATTGACTGAGCCCTCATCACTTGAGTGCAAAAAACCCAACTGTTTACATCAAGGAGAAAATCCAGTATGGTTGAAGTGGCCCAACGCTTGAGAGATATAAATCTCTTAGCATACAACTCTATTTCCCTTAAGGGAGATGATTATCGGCGTCATTCCAATAGGTCCATTCCATTCCATTTCCATTTTAAATGAGATTTAGAATTAGAATCACCTTGCCAGTGGATATCTAATGTTTATTTCTTAGTCTGTCTCTCTTTTACTGTGTTGGACATGATGACTGCTTTTGAGTTGGTGTATATAAAATGATTATTTGCTTGTGGTGGAACTCTCAAGGATTAGAGAATAAACAGAGCTGTTTCTATCTGAAATGAGATTGGTGGCAAGTTTGGGAAAAGTATAGTCTGTCCCAGCATGCATTTGAGTCTTGATGTCATGACATGTGAGACTTGCATCCAGTCAGGTCATTCAGTCCCTCTGCTGAAATGACGGGTGTTTAAATCCTCTTTAGATCCTCCTCTCTTAGGGCCAAGTGCCGTATCAGACACCTACTGTGTGATTTCCCGGCTGACATTCTTAGAGCTTAAGTGAGCCAAATGACGGTGTTTTTCAGCGTGTTCCTGCAAATGCTACTTGTAATGGCCAGACAGAAATAGGTGCTGGCTAACGTCACAGGCGTCTTTGGCAGCACGTGTCAAGGTTCTCCCTGACTGACGGGTGCTCTGTGCCAAGGAGCATGCCCACTATGTGCCTGGAAAATATCAGCTTATTACTTGACTACTCCATCATCTCTGCCCCTGCTCTCTCTTGGTCTAGTTTCTTCCCAGCCAAGCCACCGTGGTACGGCTGATCCCAGATGTTCTGGTTCTGGACTTTGGCATTGGCATTGCTGGTAGATTACAGACGAAAACCAACAATGTGCTATTCCTCTGTTATAGAGCCCTCTTCATTTCTGTCTCCTGATACAATCACTCTGTCTTTCACACACACACACACACACACACACACACACCACAGTTATATTCTCACTGTGATTTATTTTTCTTTACGCTTTTCTCCTTTGCTTTCCTTAACTCCTCTCCCTTTGTCTCCTGCTACACTTTGTGTGTGTGTGTGTGTGTGTGTGTGTGTGTGTGTGTGTGTGTGTGTGTGTGTGTGTGTGTGTGTGTGTGTGTGTGTGTGTGTGTGTGTGTGTGTGTGTGTGTGTGTGTGAGAGAGAGAGAGAGAGTCTGGGCCTGGGCCTGTATTTGTGTGTGTCTGGGCCTGTATTCTTCCTGGAGAGGCATGTGAAGCAAGTTGAAAGGGGGAACACAGAACGAGAAGGAAAGAGAGGGAAGGTGGGCAGATTTAGATAAAACACACACACACAAACACAACATTCACACACAAACTCTTCCTCTCTCACACATATGGCTAAGCTGAGTTGTCACTGGGTTGCCTCAGGCATGCTCACTCAATCACCTTGTCCTACTCAAGCCATTCTACCATAGAGAAACGGCCTTGTGTGTGTGTGTGCGTGTGCGTGTGTGTGTGTGTGTGTGCGTGCATGTACGTCTGCTGTATATGTGTGGGTGGGTCCAGTTTGAGTACGGTGCAGTAGGTAGAAATCTCACTGCTGTACATGTAGGTATCTGGCTGACAGTGCATTTATAGCTATGGACCAAGTCCATGGGATCAGTCCATAGGAGAATTTGTTTATGGTCCACATTATGATGGGCATGTTTACACACTGTTCTCTAGGAGTAGACTGGTAAACAAAGACAATGAACATTTTAAATTGACAACATTTGAAGGCTTGACACTGCATGTGTAGAAGTCATTGTGGTCATTCAATAATCAATATCTTGAATCTACAGGCTACTCGCGGGTCTTGAATTTCATGTCCGGAAAGCAAGGCCTTGAGAATGTCTTGAATTCATATGCATAGTTTTAAATGTATGTCTTGAATTTGTTTCTTGCAATCTACAAGAATTGAAATATACCATACTGTCTTAAATAATATGTTTTGTGTCAGTAACACCACATCCTGTGGTGAAGTTTGAAGTTAAAACAGCATTTTCTAAGCATGTGGGCAGTGCCATCTGGAGTGTATGTGTGGGTATTTGTAGCGGCTGGACAGAGTGCGCACAACAAGATGGGACAGTGACACAAGACAGTCTAGGGTTAACGTTAGCTTCATTAATAGCAGAGAGTCGAGTCGAGTCTGGAGGAACATGTCTCATGATGACGACGATTGTTGCAGTAGGCTAATGTCCGAATTGTCATGGTTAACATGCAGCCAAACGTTAATCTCAGAGTGAAAGCACATCACCTAAAACTAGCGCAGCCAAGTTGTCTTGGTTTTCAAGCTGCTGTCACCAGTGCAGCTAACATGGCTCCCATTTTTACTGTGAACAAGGTCCAAAATTCCACTGCACTGACAAATAGTGCACAAAACAATGATGGCCTACACTGTTAAGCCATGCTTGCATCTTCACTGAATTATAGGGGCAAAAACATTTTCTGACTTAAGTATAGGTATGCACCCGGGCAGCAGTGAGGGGTTAGGTGCCTTGCTTAAGGGCACTGTAGCCGTGGTCTGCTGATCAAACAGACAAAAAAAAATTTTGTCTCCGACAACAGGCAACAGAATTAAATTTGTTATATCCAGGTAGTGATAAATCAATCTATAGCCCTGTTCTTCAAGGTCACTGAGTGCTTACTACAAGAAAAAGAACCACCAAATTAAATACAATTTAGACTGAATAGCGCCAACTGAAATGGGGTGTAGGAAAATGAAACGGAAAGTGAGTTTCTATGACCCATTCAGTTAGTGTTATCTGCCAGTTAGCTATTCAGTATATGTGCTATCACATTTGCTGGTTCTTTTTCCTACAGACAGCACTCACTGACCTTGAACAACATGCCTGCCGCCAAACCACAGCTATGGGTATAGTCTATCTGCAACTCCACACCCACTTGTGTGTGTGTGTGTGTGTGTGTGTGTGCAGTGTAGTCTGTCGTAACCCTACCCCCACTTTTGTTATATTGCTAAATGTTTGTTTGTTTTTTTGAGGGGGGGCATAATTTCAATAGTATGCATGATTAAGAGGAAGGTTGGTCTTAAATTTGAAGTGGTCTTGAAAAGGTCTAAAAAAGTCTGAAATTTAAATAGAAACATTCCATCTATGAACTGATGAAAAGCCATTTGTCTGTGGTTGACCAAGTGCATTTAGGACGTCAACATGAAGGTCTTCCTCCACGTGAAGATAGACTCCTCGTACGCTACTCACCCATGACTGATGGGTAAACCGTAGCACTCCTGAACTCTTCTGCACAAGCTGAGTTCAGATTAGCAGACCCTTCTCTTAGTGTCTTCATTCCAATGAGTGAACAACAGCAGCAGACATCAAGTAGTGTGTGTGTGTGTGTGTGTGTGTGTGTGTGTGTCTGTATGTGTGTGCGTGCATGTGTGTGTAGTGTGTGTGTGTGTGTGTGTGTGTGTGTGTGTGTGTGTGTGTGTGTGTTGCACATGTACTATTTTGAAGAAGCCGGAGAAGAATGAGAAGGAGAAGAGGGAGAAAAGCAATAGAAGGAGGATTTGTGCAAAGTGTGTTGGGGAATGTCAGCCAGACATAGAGTGTGTGTGTATGTGTCTGATCTCACTCACACACCCACAATCCACTGGGCTCATTACAAGAGATCTCTGCTTCTCCAGGCCTGAAATGGAAAAAAAAAACCCTGAATAGAAGGAAGGGGCTAAAGAAAGAGACAGAGAGAGAGGGAGAGGGAAAGAGGGAGAGAGAGAAGGAAAGACAGAAAGAGAGAAAAGGGTGGGTGTTTGGACATAAGAAGAGCCAACAGAGAAAAAAAAAACGTAGAGAGAAAGATACATAGGTAGGTAAGAAAATAGAAACACAGTTGTTGTGTTTTGCTTGCAAAGTGAGATAGGGGTAAGAAACAGAGTGAGCGAGGGATGGTGAGAGGAAGCAAAAGAAGAAAAAAAGGAAAGAGGGATGAAGAGAGATATTCAGAGGGAGAGAATGAAGGAGAGATGGAGAGAAAGGAAATCAAGAGACAGAATAAAAGTGAGAAAATGTGATTGTGTGTTGCGTGTGTGTGTGAGAGAGGGAAGAAGTGATCGGGGGGAAATCTGTGTCTCATGTTTAGATCATTCATCTCTGGCTGTGTGTTGTGCTCTCTGGTGGGGAGGGAGTTTAATGACACACATTCATCATACTGTGTGGATAGAGCTAAGGTTCTGCACGCCTCTGCACTCTACACACGCACACACACACGCACGCAATTATGTGAGCATGCTAGGAGATCCTGGGTGAGGTTACGTTTCACAGCAAATACATTTCATGTCCCATAATCCTCCCTCTGGCACCAGCCTTCACAGTGGGAATTTAATATACATTCATGGCATGAGTGTGCGTGCGTGTGTGTGTTAACACTGCTCCCTTTGACTCTCCTTTGGGATGAGCCGTTGGCTTTTGTTCAGCAGACAAGAAATCAATATGCTAGCTTTTCTATCAAAATATCATGGTCAGCTGTGTAACTCCAACAGCACATTATCTGTGTGTGCTCTTCTCTGTGGGGATTTTTTTTTTTTTATAATGGGTCCACTCCGACACTGTACATAAATCAAGCATATTACACACACACACACACATACACATACACACATAGAGAGACACACCACCTCTCTTGTGATGAAGTTCAGAATGTAGTTTTTAGTGCTTCCCTTCTTATTATTTAATAGTCGAAGGCGACATAATTTACCCCAAGGATGTATCATTTCCCTGTCTGTACAGCACAAGGCTTCTGACCACTGTACCTGACACAAAGAAAATTGAACAGAATTCCTCCTAGAGGTCATAATTCATTCTAATGAGTCTAGCAGCACGGAGTAAACCCTGTGCTTAAACTGTGTGTGTGTGTGTAGAATCTATGCATATGTGTTGACAATGAAATGTTTTGACTGTCAAAAACGTGCTGGAAGCCAGCTGCCCCTTGGAGAAGAAAGACAGCCAATATGTTCACAACTATTTTCTTTTGACTGTGTGTGTATGTGTTTTGTGGCCCATCTCATTCAGATATATCTACGTGCCTCTGGGTGGCTCTCAGCACGGTGTCTTGCGGAAGGTTGTGTCAACAGCGTTGGCATTTGGCTTTGTGTGCTTCTGGCACGGCGGCCATGACTACCTGCAGCAGTGGGCTCTGCTCAACTGGGCCGGCGTGCTGCTGGAGAATGCACTGAGCACGCTCCTCACCACCAGCCCAGTCTGCACCATCATCGTAAGTCACACACTGAGCACGCTCCTCACCACCAGCCCAGTCTGCACCATCATCGTAAGTCACACACTGAGCACGCTCCTCACCACCAGCCCAGTCTGCACCATCATCGTAAGTCACACACTGAGCATGCTCCTCACCACCAGCCCAGTCTGCACCATCATCGCAAGTCACACACTGAGCACGCTCCTCACCACCAGCCCAGTCTGCACCATCATCGTAAGTCACACACTGAGCATGCTCCACACACCAACATGCAGTCATACTGTACATTCAACATGCTCCTCATCATCATACTGATGGAGATGTTAGGAAGGTAGGATCACTATGCTAAAATAAGCCTTTACATTATCTAAGGAAACTGTGTCAGAGAGGAGTCATAGAAGGGGGGCTGTTGGCATTGGGATTCATCCATTGAGTATATGGAGGGATAGAGTGTTTGTGTTTGGAGCAGATTCTGAAGAATGCACTGAGCATGCTCCACTCTTGTGCCCCTACTCGGTGCCTTCATCGTAACTCAAGTAGAGTATTGGGGTGGGAGGGTGTATGTAATGGGTGGGGGTTGGGAGGGGGGGGGGGTAATTGTGAGGATTACAGCAGAGGCCTTAGGCAGGGTAGGGACAGCTGAATTATGGTTGGAAACACTGAGTCTGTGCAGCCAACTGTGCAGTTCAGCCATCTGAACTGCACATTTTTTTATTGACATTACTGACATATTTACAGCATATGGGCATGTGTGGGTGCAGGTTTTCAGTGGTACGTGCAGTGCATTAGCTGAGCCAAACATGAGGTGTGTGTGTGTGTGTATCCAGCAAATCTCAGTGTTAGCAGAAGGCCTGTAAAGCATGTAGTTATCTTCCCACACCAGACTGGTCAGGGGTTTATAGAGCCAGAAGAAAGCTTAGTCCAGATTTGCTTCCCTGACAGCCTCCTCTTGCTTCTGTCCATCCCTCTGTGTCTCTCTTGACTCCAAATGTTGTCATGTGTACAGTATGAGCCTGGGCTCTTCTCTTCTCCTCTTCTCTTCTCCTCTTCTCTTCTCTTCTCTTCTCCTCTCTTCTCTCCTCTTTTCTCTCCTCTTCTCTTCTCTTCTTGTCTCTTCTCTCACTGCTTATATTTCTCTGTCTTCTCTGCTTCTAACATTACCATCTTTCTCTCGTGAATTGGATGAGTGGAGTTTTGTGCCTAGTTCTCTTATGTTAAAGTAGTATGTATTCAACTTTGATTTATCCAAACAAAGCTCAGATGCAGTTTCACAAGCCCAGTTACAACCTTATATTTATATAGGCTAAGGATGGTTTTAGCTAAATGGTGCCCTCTTTGGCAACCACAGGTGAACTATGATTGATTTCCAAACTGCTGCATCACAGTTAGGCGTCTAATTTGGCCATTTCTTAGTTCAAGAGTTCAAGATTTACATATGAATGAAGGCACAATTTCTGTATTTCAATGCCCCGTGGCTATGCACAACCTCTCCTAATTCAACAAAACCAGGGTAAAAATGGTTTGCCAGTTTATTTCACATTTAAGTTTGTATATTTAATACCTAATAGCTGTGTGTGTTTTTTCTCCAGGTCCTTCTCTTATATTGTCTCAGCGTAATGGTTTAGGTACCTGGCTAGCGTGCAAGTAGCCTAAAAAGTTGTGGGTTCGTATCCCAGCTGCCACCGTTGTGCCCTTGAGCAAGGCACTTAACCCTAAGTTGCTGTAAGGGAGACTGGCCCTGAACACTTGATAGTTGACGAGTTGTAAGTCGCTTTAGATAAATGTATCCAAAGTGTAGCATAAATGTAAATGTAAATGTCTTCTGCCTACTTTACCTCCACCTCTCTCTGAATGATCGATCAATGAATGCTGATAATTAGGCACACATTTCTGTGGGCAGGAATTTCATGGGTAATTTCTAGTGACTAATCTCTTTGAGTCCTTGAAAATCTACTTACTTACTTTGCTAACAGGTGCATGTTTTTCCTACCTCTGGCATGTATATCATTGACTGGGTTATGCTAAAGTAAAACAGTACATAACAACAAAGAGGAAACTCTTTGGCTTTAAGTTGAGTTGAGCTCAAAATAAATGCATTGTACATGACAGCACCAGCTGCATAGAGCAAAACACCAGCTCATCTATTCTGACATCTGGAAGGGAAATGCACACGTAGTTAAGCCAAGACTGTAACACTGATGTGCAGCCAGGCCCATATATCATGGTCTCTGCCAGGTTGTCATAACACGCTCAGGGCTGGCCCTACTCCCCCTTCAGGTCTCTGTCTGCAGTGTTGACATTGACAGTGATGGATAGTGTGAGTCTAGGATCTTCCTGTGGCTTGTGGCTGGTGGCTGGTCTAGAGCATAAGTCATCTCCATCGCTGTGCACCTCAGGTCTCTGTCTGCAGTGTTGACATTGACAGTGATGGATAGTGTGAGTCACTGCTTTGCGTGCATGTCACTTCCTGTGATGTCCCATGTGAGTCTGTGGGCACAGACGCTGCCTGAGTTTGCTCAGTTTGTCTTTGTGTGTGTGTGTGTGTGTGTGTGTGTGTGTGTGTGTGTGTGTGTGTTTGTGTATAAATCTGTGAACCATGGGAAGATTAATTCAGCTCCAGGAGATAAAATCATTTGTTTTTGTGTTGTGTGTTGTGTGCATGTGTGTGTTTGTGTGTGTGTGTCTGGGCCTGTATTTGTGTGTGTGTGTGTGTGTGAGAGAGAGAGAGAGAGTGTGTGTGTGAGTATCAGCTTTCCCTTTGTGTGCATTTGCTTTTGTTGCCATCATTCATCATAATTTGTAGAACAGTCTGTTGCTCGCTGACACTGATCCGTGTGTTTGATGAATCTGAGTTTACATATTGGAGAGTAATTGTGCTTAATTGAAGTAATTCCCAACGCCCCGCTCCCCTGAGTCAGTGAGTCAGTGTCCCCGTGAGGAAAGGCCCAGAGCCATAATGGACGCCCACTTAACATCATCATACACGGCTCTTTGCTCTGTGGAGAGATTTACTTACAGAATACTGACTAGATCATGTTGCAGGCAGTTGATTGACAGCCTCTTCCATCTTCTTTTGCTTCAGGAGGGTGTTCTGTCTCTGCCCATGAGGAGGCGGGGCCTGGCCTTCATCTCTGCCTTCTCCACAGGCCTCCTCATCTTGTCCAATTTGATCTTCCTGGGCGGTGACCACGTGGGAAGAATCTTCTGGAAGAGAATCATTATACAAGGTGGGCTGTGTTTAAAAATTTGTGTCCCTTGTTTCACCTGCAATTTGGGTTTATATTGTTCACCTCTCTCTCTCTCTCTCTCTCTCTCTTTGTTTTTCTCTGTCTTTCTCATCACTGGCCCAAAAGTCCTGGTTTCACATACACTGCTCTTTCTGGCACAGCCTATTATGACTCATTTCCATGAGCACATAACACATAACAATGCTTTTGATTTCCTTTTGTCTCACACAGAGTGCTAAGGATGCTACTGGCAGCTCTTGTGTCCCCATGTTGAAATGAATGTCTTTTCTGGCTTGGTCAGATCATATAAGAGAGTAGTCGTCATCAGTTAATCACTGTTGATGATGAGAATCAAACTTGGCAATCAAATTGGGCATTTGCCCATCAGTGTTGGTTGTGGGTGTCGCTGCTTTCCCAGATAATTCAAAATTTGCACTAATTCTTTCTTCCCTACATAAATGTACAGTAGGCTAGGCTTTTTTGTTATTATATTTGTTCCAACTCAAACTATTGAAAGTGAACGTTCCCACAGGATTCTTCTGATGTCTTTATTGATGCATGTTTCTCTTCCTATAGATGTAGCATAGCCTTTACAGACTGAGCCTTTTGTGACGTTAACTAAATGATGGTGGTTGATGAACTGTGGTTGAATCATGGCTCAATGCATTTTTAACCAGAGATGTCATCAGCTCACTATGTTATTATATTACTCAATTAATAATTCTTGTAAAATAAAATGTACTGGGTGGCATCATGCATTTTTGATCTAAAGAAAGTAAGTTAAAATTGGTCATATTGGTAAGTAGCTCCTGCCACTGGCCAGGGGTAATTTTCCTGAAAGCTCAGATACTAACATGTTATACATGTCACACACAGTGCCCAAAACATCTCTATTTCAAATTGCTATTTTTGTTCCACTCTCAGTGGTGTCATCTACTCTACTCTACATCTATCTATCTATCTATCTATCTATCTATCTATCTATCTATCTATCTATCTATCTATCTATCTATCTATCTATCTATCTATCTAGTTATTTATTTATTTATTTGTCTATCTATCTATATTGCTACCTGCTGCTTCATATTGAAAAAAACTGCTGAGAAAACTGCTGTTGCCTCCGTTTATTGAAATATAGTTTTTAGGAAGCATTGTCTTTTTAAAAGATGGAAATTGGAAGAATGTCTGAAGTGTTTAATTTACTTCAGACAAATTGTTTGCTTATCTGCTGACTCACCGGATATTTCTTATTTTTGTTTTTATTTATTTTAAACAGTTATTTTCTAGATGCATTTAGACAAATGGTAATTGTTTGGGCAGTGGCTTCATGTACAGATTATTCTAACTAAAGGGCAGATTATTCACCAAATCTCTTTACCCATTTTGTTAGTCTCTTTGGAAATGTACTCATATTATACAGTATTCACAATGTCTCTGTGTAGTGATTAGTTTGACATGATATGGTGATATTGGCCACATTAAAGAAATTCTCTTGTTCTTTCTGATTAATCAGGACCAACCATTAATGGTTAGAGTGAGTCAATCAGTGGATAATGAAAGTGAACCATCTAGTTGATGTGAAGAGGAGTCTTAGTTCCTGAGCTGTCAACAGAGAAAGTGTCACTATTTTTAGAAGCAGGTCCCGCTGACAAAAGAATGTAATTATTCTCCCCTAGACCACAACTCATCATTAGGTCTGCTGCTGTACAACCCCACCCTCACTCATCAGATGACATCAGATCATCCATGTCATCCACTCTCTAAGGCTTTCTTAACGCTTTGGCATTAAAAAAGCATTACTATAACTGTCATTCCTTTAAAATCCATTTCTCCATTTAAAGCCACACCAAAGAATGTTTTGCTCTCGGGGTTCCCACACAGACTGAAAACGTAATTGACCATTGCCAGTCAAAGAAAAATCAAAGAATTTTTAATAGGGCTCTGCGTAATTATTTTGTGTGTGCCTCCCACCAGAGGTTTGCAAGCTGTCAAAGTATCAGCGAGCCCATTAGTGCTTAGACACTAGCTCAAACAACCATGCAGCGTGATAAGGATTATATTTTTTAAAAATTCTGTTTAGTAGTTGGCTTTTGTATTTACCTGCTTGAATGAAGTGGGTGAGAAACATTGCACTTTCATTATCGTAGTGGCTTGGGAAGCATCCTTTGCAAACACTGCCAGAGACCCTCAGCTGATAGCTAAGTTAGCATGCTAGCTATAAAAGTTACACAACCCTCAACTATATAGATGATTGCTAACCAACATTAGCATGGTAGCTATCGAAATTGCAAAGCAAACCCTCCAATCACAACCAGGCTACTTCTTTTACGTACATAAACTAAAGAGTCAGCGACTTTTTCTGATTAAACATTTACTGTGCTGGCTAATAGTATTTGCCATCGCTGCCTGTCAGTTCAGAATACCATCGATAGAATAAGCAACATTAGCATGCCAGTGGAAATGACTCCATTTTGTGGCAATGGATTTGAAAGAGGTGTTGTTCATCCTGTTAAATAATGTTTCCAAAATGATTTTGGAAACATTATTTTAAGGTATTAAACATTGTTGCCTTAAGGATGTTTTAATTTGCTTTTGTTTGTTTGTTCTGAGGGTAGCAGTTTATCCACATATATGTGGACAACCTTGAAATGGCCGCCACCTCACACAGGCATGTTCCTGTACAGCCATTGCTACACAGGAATATGCAAGGCATCAGAACCTTAGATTGTCTAGTAACCCCCACCCAACACACACACACACACACACACACACACACACACACACACACTCACAATCACCCACTCAATTGCTGTAAAACAATCCCATTTGATTGTTAGATGTCAAAGCCGGTGATTTACTCCAAGCCTCTACTAGGTAAGCCAGCTGGCTCACAGACTCATGGGAAACTTAAGAGTTTCAAAAGGCAGTGGACATGATTCTCTGCTCTTTACTGGGAGCACACCAGCATGCTGTTTCATCATGCTTCATGGCTCTTCTCAGTTTGGAAGGTTGAAATATGTATAAATATTTGCAACTAGTGGTATAGATGTTGAATATAGACATGTCAACAATGTTTCTGTTTTTATGTCTTTGATTATTTGGAGCTACTAATATAAGTACAAATACGTTAATCTGGAGGGGGGTGTAGTGTTTCAGTGTTTTTGGAAGTTATTTAATTGTCCATTCTTAATTTAGAAACGACAATAAATTTGTGCTCTTTCAGAGGCCAGTTGAGGCAACGTGTCTGTCATGGCCAGGTTAGATTGTTTTCTGTTCTGCTTTTTGGTTGCCATGGGAGCCAGCCCAAGAGTCACCGTGGCGCTTCTGTGTGTCACTGGAGAGAGTTGAGTGCTTCAGCTCTGTGGCTTCTACCGTCTGGTCTCTGCTGTCCTCTACTACCATAATATCTCTCAGTCACAGCCCTGGCACCTTGCTGTGCCGTGTGTACGTGTGTATTTGTGTGTGTGCATGTAAAGGTACTTGGGGGGAAAAAACTGTTGAGTGTCAGAGACTGAATACATCCGTCTGTTGGAGAAGCACCATCGTTATGGCTTTTATGGTCATGGAAGGCACATTATGCAAGTTTTAAAATGAACTCCAAATCATTTTTAAATGTTAATGTGGTCACGTGAAGGAGAGATCAAGATCGTTAGACCTTCCATTCACCTAGGTCACACAATCTGTGGTGTATGCAAATGTGTGACCTAGGTCCAAAACAAGAACGAAAGTAAATTTGCATTTGTCAAGGCAGAGGGGGTTGTCTCTATGTACGTGTATATGAGGACCTGTGTTCTCCTGACAGCCTTAGGAGTGATTTATTCTCTAGACAAGGGTATGATTGTGTATGTATGCATAATAGAGTAAATACAGCATTATCAACAAAGTGTAAGATATTGTGTGTGTGTGTGTGTGAGAGAGAGAGAGAGAGAGAGAGGAGGGGAGAGAGAGGGAAGAGTGCTCTTGTGAGCCCATGTCCTACCCACCTCCCCCAGTCTGTAGGTGTAATGGGATTGGCCATTGTCATTTAGCTGTGACAGGGCCCCCAGTGCTGCTCTTATCACACCACAGCAGACAGGCAGTGGGATGGAGCAGCAGCCTGGGGAACTTCCCCAGCTCCAGCGCAATCCTCAGCCTCTCTTTCAGCCCCAATCTCAAACCCAGCCCCAGCCTCAGCCCCAGCCCCAGCCCCAGCCGCAGCCTCAGCCCCGTCACTCCCCCAGCCCCATACCCATACCCAAACCCACCCACAGCCTCTCTCTCAGTCCCAACCATAGCTGTAGTCTTCCAGTCTTTCCCTTAGCCCCTTTTGTCCTTCCCTTTGCTCATATCCATAACTCCCCTCTCCTCACGTGGCCTGCTGGGGTCACATTATTATGCATTATTCTGTCCATGATGCGTGTCTACCACTCAGACAGTCGTTACAGAGATTTTTTTTTTTTTTTTACCTTACTTTCCGATAAACCTGTGTGTGCAGTAGTACAGCTATGTGCTATTTGTGTGTTTTGGTGTTTAGTAGAAGTGTCACCCCTCATTAGCCTCCATTAGTTAAAAGTGTGTTTACACAAGTGATGAATCACCATGTGTGTGTTTTGTATGTGGGCCATTTGGGGTGTTAAGTTGTGACTTTCCCTTCCATTTTGGTCTTTTTACAGTGAGTATGCAGGTGTGTTTATGCATTATACCATATTTGGTCTGATTATATTAGATTGTTATAAAGGTGTAACACACACACACACACACACACACACACACATCCCATGACTCATGCCAGCTGGTCCATATATACAGTCGACAAAAGGTCATCAGAGAAGAACAAGTCAACAGGGGTGTGTGTGTGTGTAATAGAAACGGTGATAAACTGAAGTGTCTGAAAGGACACTGTCTGAGCAGCGTACTTGAGTTAGATGGAAGTCAGTGTTCTGGTTTTATGACTGTGTTTTTGCTTCCTTGTATAGAGCTGTGAGTAGTGTGTTCTGATTCTTTGCGTAGTCTGGACTGGAGACGGTTATAAACACACAGTTTTACTCATTTTTTACCCCTGCTGTAATGTAGACACACACTTTCCCAGATGAACGTCTCTGTAGTGTTGCAGTGTGTGGGCAGTGCAATGTGCTTCATTCTCCTCTCTCTCTTTCCCTCTCTCTATCTCTCTCTCTGTCTCTCTCTCTCTCTCTCCCACACACACACACACACAGTTGTAGTCAAAGTGTGTAGTGGTGCTGTGTGTGGGTGGCATCTGACACACGGGCACACACACACACACACACACACACAGTCTGTGGTCTGCTGCTACTTGTGGGGCGTGTAGGCATCAGAGAGGGTTAAGACTTGCTCCAAAGCTCCGGTTGTCATGACGCCATACACAGACTGAGTGTCCAGGAGAGGCTCACGGATAAACTGAAGGGCAATCAGTCCAATACAAACTGCCCCCCCCCCCACACACACACACACTCGTTACTCCTTAAGATGTTCCTCTACTCCCACTCTCTCTCTCTCTCTTTCTTTCTCTGTCAACTGAATGACATTGTTTCTGCGTTTGTGATGAGATTGCAGACCTTAGTGGATCATTTCTCAACCCCTCTCTCTCTCTCTATAACTTTGTCCATCCCTCTTTTAGGCTGTGTTTCTTTTCTGTTTCGTGCTGTCTCTGCGGTTGTTGTCCTTACCATCTTGAGTCCTGTCCTCCCTCATTCACGTTTTCTTTGTCATACCTTATGGTTAGAGTGATTGCAGGGAGAACACTAAAGAGGATTGTTAGTTTTTTGAACAGTTCTTTTTTTCAGTTAATGATTACTCTCTCGTTCTCTCTCTCTCTGTCTCTCTCTCTCATGCTTTCTGTCTCTCTCTCATGCTCTCTCTCTCTCTTTTTCATGCTCTCTCTCATGCTCTCTGTCTCTCTCTATCTCATGCTCTCTCTCTCTCTCTCACATGCTCTCTCTGTCTCTGTTTTTCATCAAGTGTGATGTGATGTGAAGTCCCTGACTCTGTCTAATGAAGCCACTGGAGGAATGGTGTCCCTGCTTGTACACACACACACCATTCCTGTTACTTTTGTTGTTGAGCTCTTTTTCCTCAAATGGCTCCTTTTTGGATCAATTTGGACAAGAAAGATTTTAAAAAGTTATTAATGTGTAATAACAACCAATCTCTCAGAAAACTCATATGTTATCGCTTCATCTCTCACTCAACATTTAAATGAACGTTTAACAAGTTTTCACACTGCTGTCAGTGCCACACAGAACGCTAGTGAGATCCTGGTGCGGCACTTCAGCTCTGACCTCACTCAAGCCTCCAGCAGTCACTACATTCCCCTGTCTTTCTAATCCAGCCGGCTCGGAGTAAATAGGCTGGCGAGATGCTTCCTAACGTAGTAACTTCAGTCTAGAGCGTCTCTTCCCTATTAGAACATTCCCATATGCATTATGAATTTCCATGTCGTTGCGTGTACTGAGATATTCTGTTGGAAATTCTGTTGGGCAAATGAGGGCTTCAGTTGGGCAGGCACTTTTTTTAATTGGCTTCAGATCAATGCTCCTAAATCATGTATATGCTTTAATACTGCTGACTAGGGTGTGCTGATTTATTCATGATGGCTGAGCTGGCTGCGGTGTGCAGGGCTCGACTGGGAGATAGAGTCCCTGCAGTCAAGACCGGACGGATCCAAGATGAATTGCCCAGATCCAAAAATTGGAAAAGCGATAGGATTGTGTTGGTCATGAGGAAGCACAGTTGGTGCTCACACCAACTATATGGACATTTGTACAGAAAAGACTTTTTCATGTCCTTAACACTACTAAAATGGTTTGGTATTGTATGATGTGAATGTTTATGTGAAATGTTTTGTACAAAAAAAAATTTACAGAAAGTTCTACAGCCAAAAAATAGTAAATGTTACATGGAAATATATACAGTATATTTCCACTTAATCACTTAAAGAAAAGTGGACACAGCACCATGGACATCAGTGTGTGTGAAATGAAAGTTGTTGCATAATGAGTAATATTATGACAGCTTTTGCACACACATATAATGTGTTATACAGGAACACACACACACACACAGGACGCATATACAAACATGTGACTATACAAATACAGCCACATATTCTGTAACTGGCTTTTATGAATTTGCTGTATCTCTTGAGGCTGTGATCAGCTGTGTTTATATGTTTATATTTGGGAGTGGGGGCATAAATATGTTTAGAAATGGGTGCTGTGTGTAGATAAGGACCCATCCATTGCCCTGATAAACATGGCCACCACTAATGCCTCATTGTACCAGCAAGGAATCTAATCATAGCTTTTTGTGCCCAATAACCATTATACGTCACTTAGGCACCCAGTAATACTAATGAGGCCCCCTCTGGGCCCTCTCAGGGAGTAGGCTACCGCTATTATGCGTCCATGCTGAGCGGAAAGACTGGAAATGAGTCATTTAGGGTGCAGTTCAGAGTGATCCCACTCAGCGTGCCGGACAGAAGGGCAGGAAGTGCACTCTACCGGGCCACACTCCAAATCGCTACCTAGCAGCAAATGTTCCTATGACTGCTCTCTCTTTCTCTCTCTGGCTGAGAATGGGGGAGGCTTTATGAAATAGGGCAGGTCACAGAACATAAGAGGGTATTTTGGCCCATTAGCCAGTGATGCTGAGGGTCAGCTGAAGGATACAGCGGAGGTGGCAGTGGCTGCAATCATCATGGAGGCATCTAAGGCCAGTATTACACTTTGCTAGTCTGGTTGATGCAGCCTGCAGATATGAGTGTGAGTCGAAAGTATCTCTTCATGATTCACAGACACACACACACACACACACACACACACGGTGCAGTGTGAGAAGAGTTGGCATACCTGCTGTTTTAGCCCACATATGAACCTGTTCATATCCCCACACACACTTTTACTGAGCAGAGCAGAGTCAGCCCATGTTCTGGAGAGAAAAAAATGTGTTGTAATACTGTTACAGTCCTGTACTTGATGCTGTGGCTACACCATATGTGTCATCATAACACTGCGACAGTTGATGGTGGTGTGTATGTTAAGGTGTATGTGCATGTGTGATGTTCACAGACAAACACACACACACATGCACGCAGCATTGATTACCCCAAAGGCAGCATGTTGTAGCCTGACTAAATGACTGAAGCTTATTTTAGGAGTACACACACACACACAAAACCACGCACACACTGACACACACACACTCACAGTTGTGTCTCAGAGCCTCTATTGATTTTGCGGGGAAATACATGGTATCGCAGCAGTTGCTGTCTCAGCAAGCGAAGGCATTCATCCAGAATCTTCTGTCTGTCTGTGTGCCTGTCGGACAGACTTCTCTAACCACTGTAATCTATTGAAGGCAGATAAGCCGGTGCTCTGTTCAGCGCTAGGCTATGTGGATCAGGATTAGGCCGGTTCTGTTTGGGCCCAGGTCACCCACTGGACAGATCAGTGTGTTTGTGTGCCATCTGATAAGAAATGGTCTGGAACAGACTGGCCAGCGAGACCATTGATTTATTCCCCAAATCCATCCCCTGCACACACACACACACACACACACACACACACACACACACACAAATCGGTCTGGTTAAATGACTGATTTCTGTCTCAGCTAGCCACAGGCAGGCCGTGCCCACTGAACTGGACAAACACTCGTTAGTCTAGGAGGCTCTGGTGTGTGTTTCTTTCTCTAAATCTGCTTTTGAGGATCATTATACACACACACAAGGTGAGTTCTGCACTCGGGAGTGTTGTATTTGTTTGTATGTTTTTGGGGGCTTTTCCTTAATCTGTTTACCAGTCACACTGAGCTGAGCCTCATCCCATCCCATCCCCACAATCATGTCCACACACACAGACACAACACACACACACACACATAGAGAGAGAGATTAACCACGTCTTGCCAAGTTAAATCCTCAGTTGCTAACTGGTAACACTAAATTCCTAAGTTTTTTACAGATCGGATTTTTATATACATCCTGCAACCACTGAAGAAGTACAGTGAGGGATCAAAGCAGAACTGTATACAGTGTCCATGTGTGTGTGTGTTAATAGTGATGTCCCTAGAAGGCAAATCAGTGTATGTAGAGATTTAATGAGCATGTGATTCTTCAAAACCCATCAGCACCTTGACACAAGTCCACAGTGCCTGTTTCCTTCCCTCCGCTGATAAAGGCCATCATATTGGCTAAAATGTTAGCATGCCAAAAATGAACTGATGTCATTTTGAGTCCACTTCCATGAACACTTGAGTGCCCTCACTCTTGACCTTTGCAAAGATTGATTATGTTTGAATAGTCGTTTGGGTTAAGCACCACAGCCAGAGACTGGAAAATGGTGTCCTTTCAAACAGTATAATGCTGATGATGCTGTTGATGATGATCATGATGATGACGACGGCGACCAGAGTTTGGGATGGTCCACTTCCTCTTTGTGTCCCATTCACTTCCTACCACGCTCTACTTGTCGAACCAAACCCAGTGTTCTACGAGTGATGAGTAGTATCATACATGCACTTATGGCACAAGTGGGTGTGTGTGTGTTTCTGTGCTCTCTGATAGTCTTGTGTGTCTGAATTTACATAATCCTTCATGTGTGTGTGTGCGTGTGTGTGCAGGATGGTCCACCATCGCCATCCCTATGCTGGGCTTTCTCTACTGCTTCGCCCAGGTGGGACTGGAGTGGGATAGCAAGACCCGGTGACATCACGCTCCCATCATGCCCCTCAACATCCAACCTGTGATGGAACTGACATTTCCATCATCACCAAAACACCAACCCGCTCCCTCCACAGTATAATGCAAGAGCTCTATTTTAAAACCAAACTCTTTGATATGTATGAACTCCATGTTTGTCTTGATTTTTATAGACATGAAATGTCAACCTCTGCCTGCATGTCTTTCATGTCAACTTCATATGAGATGATGATGATAATGGTATCTATGTTTGGGTTTATGACTGATCTGGAATCAGTTTTTTTTTTTTTTGCCTGCTGTTTTCTTTTTCTTTTTTCACCCCTGAGCTCCCAGGCAACTGCTTGTCCTGTCACTTCTCTTTGATTAGCGTCCAGGTTAGCCTTGCCTGTTGGGTTCCCCTCCCAATCCCCCCTGTCCATCTCTTGTAGGGCGCTGGCAGTACAAGTGGATCTGTGACAGTAATCTGATTAGCAGGTTGGGTTGGAGCCCAAATCCCCCACTCATTAGGGAGGCTTAGACGTGGGCAAGCGTCACAAAGCCCACACTGCAGTGAATACACCTTCGGTATTACCACACTTTAAATAGCTTATGATAAGAACCCAACCCTATTAACCATGGCTAAGACATATAGAAATTATTTCATCATACGTAATGGACCCCATCTGTTAGGGACTGTTTTTACAAACGCATTTTTACCTCCAGGTGTTTTGTGACATTTCTTTTTTTGGACTATAATTATTTTAACAGCAGCATCCTTTTTTCTTGTTAAACTGTGGCTGTCCCCCATCTCTACCTCTATATTATCTATGTTTATATTATCTATGTTTATATGACCAGCATTGTTTTCACCCAGCAGTGATTTATTGTTCTTTTCATTTTGCCTGTTTTTTTCTTTCTTTTTTTGAACAAATCCTTATATAAACACTGCAATGCTGCAGCAAATCTTGGTCTCTGTAACACACACACACACACACACACTCTAGCACTCTCAGTCCTTCCCCACATACCAACCACACAGTAACATTAAAAGTAACAAAAGTAACATTGGATTAGTGTATAAAATATTTTATTATTATAAATAACATTTTACATTTCTTTACAAATCCTCCCTTTTGTGCTTGCAGAAGTTAAAATTTCCATCCACAGGAGATGCGTTACAGCATTAAGTACAATAACAAGTGCATAAACCTCAAAAGTGTCTTTCTCCATAATAACAATAATAATAATAACAATAATTTACTCTCTCTCTCTCTCCTTGGTCTTTCCGTAAATACATTCCAAATATATTACATATATACTTACATACAGTACTTAGTGCTACCAGGCAGCTGACGCGGAACTGACCATAAAAATAGTTTGCCATACACTTGAAGGGCCGTGGGGTGTCAATCATGCTTGTGGTGCATGGGATCGAGCACAGGAGAGCAGAACCCTAGGAAGGGTCATGTGACATGGTGCGGCTGAGTGAAGGGGTAGTGGTGGGTTTGCCTACGATCAGACAAGGTCAGACAGACTTGTACACTTATTACAGTATAAAGGCAGAATGGGCTCATGCAAGGATGGTACCTGTCTGCCTGCCTGTCTGTGACTGTTCCTGATGCTGACACTTCCTAATACCTCTATTAGATCCAAATGCTTTAATAACATATAAATCCACATGTCTATGCTGAATTCACATAGACTAGTATATATATTAAGGCTACAAATGACTCAACAAGTGCAGCTTGTGGACAAGTCGTTGACCCTGTCTGTGTGAATTCAAGCATGCACTGAACAGGATGCGACTGGACCGCCTCACTGCAAGATCACCTCTCACTGTGGCGTCGACAGATGTGCTGTGTCCTCTGGATGAATGACAGATGACACGGCAGTCTGAGTGATGCTGATGCACGCGGTGACACGACAGTCGCCTCAGCAACACAGCATCACCCTTTCTATTCTCCTCTTTGTCCGTACCCTGTGTCGTTTTTTCTCTCTCTCTCTCTCTTCCTTTTTTATACATCACACGAGTGAAGTCTGGACAATGAGCTGAAATGTTTTCATAAAAATATATTTAAAATATATTTATATAGATATAGATATATTTTTTACGTTCAGTTCTGTCAGGCCATCGTAAATATAACTAACATTATAGGGGTCACTTGGAGAGTGCGATAAAGAGTATTATGGGTTGCATTATTGCTTCGTGACTCTTCGTAAGTATGACAGCGGCACATTCATAGTGGTATGGGGTTAGCTTGATGAGTCAGCAGCAAGGCAACATTCACATGTCATGATTTACATAAGAGACCAATGACAAAGAATCAGGCCAGGAAAGGAAATGAGAGAAACACAGAAAAAGTGTTCTTAACATTTAGGATCATGTGACTGCATTCAGATGGACTTTGACCTTTGAACTTGACCTTGAGTTTAGCTTGTGCTGTAAAATACTGTACCACAGTGACCTTTAATGCCATTTGCCAGTCATTTGTGATGCTTTCAAAATGTCAGTGTTCTGCTTAACTATCAATTATGTAGTAAATGATCAGGCTGCTTTTGATTCATGACACTCGTTTTGATTAAATTTGCACTAAATGATATCACTCGGGCATTAATTTTGCCCTTTATATTGTACTGACAGGATTATCTTGAAAATAAATGTGAAAGGTTATTTTTCATAATAAGTGTCTGTGGGATGATTATTTGACAGCTGCACGCAAACGCACACATACACACCCACACACCACTCACTTTTACTGAGTGCTCACGCACAGATAGCTGATATAAAGTTCATATGTTTAGATGAAAATCATATGCATTAAAGCCTGAAGAGACATAGTTTCATAAGACGAGACACGTTCAATAAGGGGGCAGTATTTTCTTATCTGCGGGAGATTTAACTGACTACTCCCTTCTCCATCAGATGTGAAGAAGGTTGAATGGTCAGCATTTTATTGGAAGGGGAAAAAAACATTTAATGGGGGTGTTTTTCAATCTGCTAGAAAGGTAAACAGATGTCTTCTGTTTTACCATAAAATCACTGAAGTCAAACCTAAGATGAATTTGAATACAGCCAACTACGCTTTTCGGGATTTTTTATCCTAATAGAAATACCACAACAGTATTGGTGATGCAGCTAGCATCCACTTATCCTGTCACTGCCCAAGATATCCAGCAGAGAAGTGTTCTAGAACTTCAGACCTGAGAGGTTTAGAACATCTTGTTGCCCAGGCAGCCTTACTAAAACATTCCAACCCCCACTGCCACAGAGACACTGTGGAAGTGATTTGTATGAGCTATTGCGGCTTTTCTTCAGAAAAATGCTGCCTATGGTGACTTTCAACACCGTACTCCTGCAGTCAGGCTGATAAAAACCTGTGGTATAACACACAAGACAAAGACAAAGATACACACCGCTTTCTTTTCTCTGTACTGAGTTGGACCCCCTAGTCCAGCCTTCTAGAATAAAGCCAGTGTGGGTGTATGTGTGAGTGTGTGTGTGTGTGTGTGTGCGTGTGCCCTGAGCCTGGCTCCCCTGCAGACTTGATAATGAGTCTCAGGAGCTGTAACCCTACCAACGATAGGTGCAGTCCACTGCAACAGCTCCTGCTAACCAGTAACCACTAACAAACACCACACAATTGCCCACTGCACATGGCTCAGTAGTCACTCTATTAGATCACCAAGAGTTCGTTTGTAGAACTGTCCATTTCATAAAAATCGGACAGTGAGCTGAAGCAAATTTATGCTCAAAGCGTTCTCTAAAAAGAATGTAATATTAAAGACGTGTCCTACTACTATGCAATGCTAATTGGAATACTGAAGAAGAAGCAGTTCTTTGACTCCAGTTTAAACATACTGTATTAGCTTGCCTATCCTGTAAATCTCTTGTTCCCGTGTCTTATGGTGGTATACTATAGCAAGGTTTTTGGTTTTCTGCAGATTGATTTGATTGTGAACTCATGAACTTGTGAAAGGCATTGACGTTAGCGTGTCTGACAGACAAGGATGTGAGACATAAACAAAAGGAGCTGCAGGTCATCAAACCTCATTCTATGCATGGGTACCTTCAGGTGTAGCCAGCAGCAAGGCCACATGGCACATTTGAATGTGTCGCCACTGGATCATGCTCGTGTGAGGGTTATGTATGTGTCGTCAGTATCATCATAGTCCACTCTTGTTTGTTTTGTTTTTTTTTTTGCTTTTTTTTGTTGTTGTTTTTGTTTTGTTTTTGTTCTGGAAGACCCAGCCACAAGCCAGTCAGTGCCCCTGTGGCTCCCTGGACAGTTTTCAAGTGAGTGTTCGGCACTGACGACCGAACGGCGAACAGTGTCGATAGGATTCTCTGCTATACATGTCCTTTTCTAAGTTTCCCGCTAGATGCACAGTGCCTGGAGGAGCAGTTAGTGCAAAAGACGCCAGGATAGTCCTGCTCCTCACAAAAATCTTCTTTAAAAAATATCTTTATCATTGATATGTCTGTGGGGCTTTTTTTGTGTGTGTGTGTGTTTGTCTGTGTGTGTGAAATCTCATCATCCACAGAAGGAAAAGGCTGGCTAATATGAACAAACACACTGCCCACACCAAACCTCCAGTCCTCAGACAGGATTAGGCCCCCAGCTCTGAAAGATGACCTTAAGCGCAGCGTCAGTGTGTTAAATCAATCAGGTCCTCCAACTTTTCTTCTTCCTCCTCCGCTGAACAGGTTTGAGAGTTTTCAGTCACGATGACGACGACATAGATGATGATGAGGATGGAGTGATATCAGTGAGGCCAACCGTGATAAGGCTCTATTTAAATCTGAGCACATGAACCAGAGAGATAAGGATCTGACACAATCTCCAAAACGAAGAAGTGCTCAGATGAAATCGGAGGGGGGTGAGAGGAAGAGAGTGGATTGTGGCGGGTGGGGGTGTAGGGTTTGTTTCCATGACGACACTCATGTCACTCACTGTGCCCTGAGGCTAAAACATCAACACCCCCACCACCACCACCAACACCATCACGTTTTCTTCCCCCCATCTATACTCCACTCTCTTGAGAGGCACACGGGGGAGCTCCGCCACACAGCAGTCAGAGTGTGTTTGTCTCTGTGAGTGTGACAGTGTGTGTGTGTGTGTTTGTGTTCAAGTGTGTGTGTTTTCACGTGTGTCTCAACTCACACACTAGTTTTGCCATCCCACACACTTTGAAGGGTCTCAAGTGGTGCTCCATCTGTGTCTTGTTCACATATAAATAGATACCAAGTCTGCTCTTCTCTTGAGAAACATGTCGAATGTCTCCCTGAAGAATACTTTGGTGATCTCTGACAAAGACGATCTCACACACACACACACACACAGGCTCGTGTGTAAGGTGTGTTTCTCCAACACATCAAAGGCTTCTCTCTCACTTTGTCTCCAGACAGACAACATCTATTGGTCATGTCAGTCACCAAAACGAAACACCCAACACCTCGTTGACACCTAACACAACCCAATAATGTTGCTCAGCTGAAGATGTCCTCTTTGTCGGAGTCTGGTGTGGCGGGACGGGAGATGCGGAAGAGAGGTGTCGGGGAGGTGGGGGTGGGCACGGGGGTAGGGGTGGGGGTCGGGGTGGTGGGGCTCTGGCTCTTGCGGTGGCACAGCAGTCGGAGCACCTCAGCCACCTGGGTCTCCAGCGCCAGCATGCGGGTGCCCAGGGCCGCCAGCTCCTCCTTGAGCTCGGCACGGAGCTCCAGCAGCGAGGTGTGCAGGCTGTGCTCAGGGATGGGGGGGATGTGGGCCGGGAGAGGTGAGGGCGTGCTGGCCACCGTGTTGTTGCCACCGCCGCTGATGATGACGGACGGGAGGGGCGGGCCCATATTGGTGCCCAGCTGGAGCGGGCTACGGTCGCAGGGGGAACGCGCATCGCCTTCGTCCAGACGCAGGTCGCTCTTGGTGATGCCGCTGTCACACGAGTCCGTCTTCTTCAGGCCACTTTCCTCTGGGGCGGCACCCTTCCCTCGCTCGGGCAGCGTCTCCATTGACTCGGCCTTGGACACTTTGGTCCAGCTGCTGTCCGGCTTGGCTGCCACGCTCTCCCGGAATCGGCCCCAGCCCCGCGCCCTGGGCTCCGCAGGCCTCGATGGTCCGGCAGCACCGCCCAGAGTCGGCGCCTGGAGCTTGCCGCGGTCTGACGGGCCGGGGGTCGGACCAGGGGCCGAGTTACAGGGGATGGGCGTGGCAGGGCTCTCGGTCACCGTAACGATGCTAGTGCTGGCAATGACATCATGCAGTACCACAGCCTGCTGTCCGCTGAGGTGGGAGCCACCTGGATGCCCGTGTCCAAGGTGTCCCATTGGTGGCCCGTGCCCCTTTTCCAGGTCGTGCTCGTCGGGGCATCGCTCGGCTGCCAGGCGTGCCTCCTTCTGCTGGCGAAAGCGCTGGAAGAGGCGGCGTACCGGATGGTCTGGCGGCAGGTTGAGGGGCGCCTCGTTCTTCCTCCGCAGTCGCTCTTCTTCCTCACGCTTCACATCACTGATCTTACGGAACACGATCTAAACACAAGCACACACACACACACAAACACACAACTATTAGGTTAACACATATTTGCACACCATTTATAAAGCTATGGTGTCTTTATTTTAATTAACTGAACACTGTTCACACACACACACACACACACACAACTGACAGGTTAATACATATTTGCATGCCATTTACTTTAATATGAATAAAATTGCACAGACACACACACAAACACACACACAGGTTAGCACATATATCTCTTACATACTGTATGGATGTAATAATAAATTGAACACAACCTGCTCTCAAACACCAGCATTTCTTGCATTGCATTATATTTTTGCATGCACACACACAAACATACAAGCACACACACACACACACCCACACACACAAACATACAAGCACACACACACACACACACACACACACAGACACACACACACACACACATACATACACACACACACAACAAACAAGTTCTTGAGTTTATATATATATATATTTTTTTTTTTACACTTCTGTCCCTAACTGGGACAGAATCTGGCCTGGAAATGTACTTGCACTGACACTTTTTGCACTAGGGTTACAATAGCATCCTCCTGCACACTGCACACCATTTCCACACCAAACAACTTAGTAAACTGTAACCTTAGTAACCCGTGTAAAGGCACACAGAATAGGATTTATCTCTGCATTTTTAAAATGCATATATGTCATGTGTATGCAGTGTTATGGAAGCTTATGGATAGCAGAATTTCCTATGGAATACTAAAAGAATCTATCTATCTATCTATCTATCTATCTATCTATCTATCTATCTATCTATCAGATTAAATTGGAGGGAGGTGGGGGTGTGTGTGGGGGTCTAAATAGGGTTTGTTTCCAACAAGCGGATCAACACACTCCTGTTCTCCATCTTACAGACACTTGACAGCCTACAGACTTGCACTGGACTAAAGCCTGCTTGCCCCATTTTACATGAGCACTACTTAGAGTCAGTCAGTCTCCAACTAAACAAGAACATGGAGAGGAGTGTCCTTCCATGACCATCACATTTGGCGCTGAGAAATTGAAAGATGAAAAATTGATCGCGAGCCAAAATTCATGAATATTGTACAGCATCACGCCAAGGCCGAGTGCCCAGCTCACTTTGTTTTCGTACAAAATCTGTTCCCCGACGTCTGTCCACTTCATCTGGTGGGACAAGTTTGTTCGGCAGTGAAAGCTGCTGATAAATAATTTAGACCACTTCCTCAATCAACGACGTCCTGCCAGGATGGCTTATGATTTCCGATGGCTGCTTTGAACTCATTCTTTATTTATCTTACACTTATTCATTATACATGAGCAAAGTTATTTATTGAGAAATTCTCCCAAAGTTCCTGGGATAAAGCAGGCTGATTGAAGAGGGTGACAAAGTAGCCCTAATGTAACCCAGTACAGCAGTCTGGCCTTGCAAGAGTCTTTCTGCATCTACGGTGTGCTTTTGTGAAGACGGTTCTTAAAAACGGCTTCCCTCACACATCTAAACCATAATAGACAAAGCTGGTTGACCTGGCAGAAGTGTGTTGCTGGCATTACTTAATTTCAACCAACTCATTAAAAGCACACTAAGCTGAAGAAAGGTGTTTGTATACTGAACTATGACTTAAGAAGTGGGCTTGTCTCTTCTCTATCTCTATAAGAAGTATGTAATCCACACTCATCTGATACTGAATATTTCACTGGGAGTATGTTACTCCATACCTGCACTCATAAACGTATCACCAAATCACAAGACCATACAAATAAATGAGCCAATACCAACAGGCCTGTAGTGAAGGTTTAACTTCTCATATATCTTAAATAGGGTTTACACGCCTCCAAATCGTTTATGCAAATTAAACTGCAGCATTTACATTTACATTTATGCATTTAGCAGATGCTTTTATCAAAAGTGACTTACAAAAGAAAATAACATTCAAGCTACAAAACAATGAGAAAAATTTGCAGTATTTTAAGTTCAAAGTGCAATAGTGTAATAATTTCCTAGAGTCTGTTTACCAGCCCATTTCACCACATTATACAAACTGATATTAAGTACAGTACATGTGTACAACAGTATATACACTATTGTTGCATGTACTGCAGTACATGCATCAACAATAGTTCTTCATGTGATGCCAGGAGTTTAACTCATTCTAAAATTGAGTGACTATGTGATGGCAAGCCACAGACGTACACTCTCTCTCAAATATATATATATATATATATATATATGTATATGTATATATATATATGCATATTTGACACAGATGATCAGTGAAGTGTGAGACTGGCCTGACTCATTTACACCACACCACAATCCTACACCACAATCAATTCTGATGAGTGTCACCCCTGCCTCCCACTCCCCCGGAGTGGACTAGGACCAACTTCACGGGAGGTCCATGCCATGAAACGACTCTCCTTCCAAGAGGCCCTTCCTAGACGTCCATGCCAAGACCGACTCTCCTTCCTTAAGGCCCTTTGATAGTCATAGTCACGGGGACTCACGTCATGTACCTAGGTGCAGTCCAAAGATACAACGTACCAGATACCACTTTTGATACCCCCTGTCAGGCTTACATCTCCATTTTACCACTCTATTACCTAACCCATAAAACTGTGAATACAAGTTTGTATCCCTTAATGACCGACATCTGTGGCACCCCTCCATTCTGGAGAGGCATCAGGCCTCTTGAGTAGAGACGGCAGCCCCTCTCCAAGGCCTTCCCTATCCTAACAGAAACAGTCTGTATTCCCAAACACCTTGTAAGACATTCCACAGATGTTAGTCACAAATCATCATCCCAGTTCTATTGTCTACTGGTATGTTTCCATGAATAACCTGCTCACAAACAAGACCAAAAACACATATAGACCATCCTGCATCCGCTTGAATAAAACGTCCTCCTACATTACCCCCATGATTGATCTCACACCTTGACTTAAACATTATGTCTGGCTGCTACTACACTGTCCTGCTATTGGTTTTGACAACCAATATGACTTATCATATGATGTTGTGGGACAATATCGTAGAATTATTATGATGCTCAGCTAAAACCATGGACTGTCATGTCTGTCTGTCAGTGTCACCCGGTCTCTCCCTGATCACTTGCCCCTCCCACTCACTCACACTAAACTGGTTCAATCATCACTCTCACCTGTGTATTTAAACTCCTGTCTTTCAGTGTTTCCCCGTCAGACCGTCCGCAAACCTACTGCTACTCACGCAAGGCAAGCATTTCAAGACCCTGACTCCTGCTCCTGCTTCCGATTCCCGTTTCCCATATATCCTGTGTCTCTGTCGCCTGTCTGTTCCTGTGCCCCGTCCTTTGTTTCCTGTTACAAACCTGACTGCTTCTCGTTGACGACCTCGGACCGATTGACCACCGCGCTGCTCTGCTGCCCCTGGTAACGACCTCCGCCTGTCCCTGGTAAACGTTCGTCTGTTCCGGCTTTTGACCTACGCCTGTCCCCGACCCATGCTCTGATCTCCTGCCCCGGCTCCTGACCTGTTGCCTGTCCACGACCTACGCTCTGCCCTCCAGCCCCGGCTCCTGACCCGCTGCCTGCCCACGACCTACGCTCTGCTCCCCAGCCCTGGTTAACCGACTCGCCACTCGAAGAGCATCCACACACTCCCTTTCCCCGTTTCCCTAAATAATACAACTTATATTCAGCAGGTGAGGTTAGGAAAGAGCTTCACCTACAGCCCAGGTGTACTGAACACACTGCGAGGCAGCAGGTGGCTCTTCCTCAATGGGCCGACCCTCTGGTGAGTGGAGCAGAGCTTGAGAAGATGTGTTAGCAGTGGCAGCAGTAGCGGCCTAGCTCATGTGTAATAGATGAGTCAGGGGATGAAGTAATGGCTCCTCTACTGAGAGTGTGTGAGTGAAGGATGGTGTGGGATGGGGCTAGAGACTCCAGAGGCACACACACACACACACACACACACACACACACACTAAACATGGATTCAACCAACATCTGGGGAAGCTCTTGCCAGGGAAAGCCATTTATTTATCAAGCTTTTCACTTTCTACACTTTATTTTCACTTCACTTTCTGCTCTCTCTCTCTCCCACCTCATACTCTCACTTTCACACACACACACGCACACACACACACACACACACTCAGACACACAAACACACACACTCTCTGACACATGAACACAGGTGCACACACACTTAGGCAGGCACATGTACACAGGCACACACACACAATCCTCTGACATCCATGTCAGTGAGAGTGCGGAGCGGCTCCTTCCATTTCTTTTGGCCAATCAGGCGCCCACTGTGCTATTTGCTTCCTGTGTTATTTTTAGCCGAAAAGTGGGGATGTTTGAGGAGGTGTGGGGAGAGGGAGCAGAGGGGTGGCTCAGTGCCTTATCACTTTACACACCGTCTCCTGACGTCACAATACACACACACATACACTCTCTGTCATGTCTCTTTCTCTTTCTGTTTCATTCCTCTCTCTCTCTCTCTCTCTCTCTCTCTATGTCTCTCTCTGTATCTGCCTCCCCCCTTCTCTCTCACTGAGACATAAGCATCAAGCTTATGTATCGTATAATTACGTTCAATCACAATTTCATCACTCCCAATTTCTTGTCTACAGCACTCCTATAAATAAACCAAGGACTATCAGAGGGTTCTTTACCAAAACAAAACAAAAACAAATATGTATAACACATGCTGACAGTCACCTCTGAGAAGAGCATTTGAAAATTTCATCAAAAGTGTTGAAGTCTTGCAGCAGCACATGTAATGTCAACCTTGAGGAGTTGTCATGAGAGAACATTTTAGTAGGAGGAAGGACACACTGATATTTTTTTTTTTTAAGTCCAGTATTGTCACCCATTCTCCCTCCTCACACTCCAGGCACTCATTGGAGAGGGTATGTTGGTGACCTTTAAATTCCCTTAAGGAAAGAGAGAAAGCTCTCTGGTACTGGCTGGATGAAGCAGAATTGTGTTGAGTAGCTTAGTGGTGCTGTGAAAGAAGATAGTTTTAGTGTGTGTGTGTGTCTGTGTGTGTGTGTATGTGTGTGTGTGTGTGTGTGTGCATGTGTGTGTGCGAGTGTGTGTGCAAGTGTGTGTGCTTGGCTAAGGCCACGCTGTGGCCTGTCACAGAGAGAGAAGATAGGTGTAGTGTGTGTGTGTGTGTGTGTGTGTGTGCGTGTGTGTGTGTGCGTGTGTGTGCGAGTGTGTGTGCTTGGCTAAGGCCACGCTGTGGCCTGTCACAGAGAGAGAAGATAGGTGTAGTGTGTGTGTGTGCGCGCGCGTGTATGTGCATCAGATGGGTGTCCAGCAGTGCACAGGGTTGCACAGCTCTCATTAGTGCTAGAGACTGCTATTGTTCACACACACACACACACACACACACACACACACACACATGATGGACAGGCAGACAGACAGACTGACACACACACCCACAAACTCTCTCTCACACACAAACTCACACTAAGAAAATGTCCAGACCCCATCTGCTTAAGAGCCAAACGCCACAGGAGGCTGAGAGTACCTCTATTACTTAAAGTGCAGGTTAAGAGGGGAAAGGGGCATTATTTCCAGCGTGTGTGTGTGTGTGTGTGTGTGGCATCAAAAGGGCACCAATCTGTTTGAGGGTGATATGGCATCCTTCAGGGAGATGCACAGATGAGGCATGTTTGTGCATGTGTGTGTATGTGTGTGTGTGTGTACGACCTATAAATCTGAATCCCATGAATATCAATGCTCTGCTTGGCACCCTATTACCAGAACATTCAGGATGGAGCCATCTCTCTTTTTCAGTGTGTGTGTGTGTGTGTTTGCGTGTGTCAATGAGTGGTGAGGAATGATAGAATTTGTATTTGGGAAGCAGACACCGTTGGCACACAGCGTCCTCTCTGTAAATGAGATTGGGGTCCGGTCTATCAGTTAAGGCGTCGGATCCGTCCCCTCACTCTGCTCTCCAGTGGAGCCGCTTAACTGACCTCCAGTCAGCCCTACAGGCCCCCTGACTGCAGCAAGATTGCCTTGGTGTGTGTGTGTGTGTCTCCATCACTACTGCATTGATTAGTAGGCTGTGCTCCAGTGATGGTATTGTGTTGTAAGAGAGATGTCCCACAAGGCCTTAGCATAATAACTCTCACCAAAACGAATGTAAAAAAGAAGAAATAAAAGCATTAATTTAAAACATTATTCGAGAAAGGAAAAAAAAATACTTTCGGTCTAAATTACAAATTGTTATTCTGTTGAAAACTGAAGAGTAGAAAAAATATGCATTAGAAAAGAGACAACACACACACACACACACACACAGAAGTCTCTTTGGATATCTGTGGAGAGCATATCTTAGTGGGAGTTTGATTAATGTACCGCGACTAGATTTGGAGGGGCATACTGGCAGGACAGCTGTTGGCCCAGCTCCTCCCATTGCTATGAATATTCCGCATCTGACACACATTTTCATGAATATGCATCTGCCAGAACAACTTCATCACCAACCTTGGTAATTGTGTGTGTGTGTGAGAGAGAGAGAGAGAAAGTGTGTGTGTGTGGGCTTGAGCATGTGTGCCTGTGTATATGTGTTTGTGCGTGTGTGTGCGTGTGTGTATGTGTGAGAGGGAGAGAGAGAGAGAGAGAGGGAGAAAGAAAGAGAGAGAGTGAGAGAGAGAGCGTTCTCAAGTTCAGAAGACCGTGCTGTAGATCGATGAATACGTTAAGACGCACTACTTCTAATGAGATTGTCTTAAAATGGTATGGTTATGCGTCCGAGTCGGAAGACCTAGTCAAGCTATTCAACACCTGACTTGCCCTTCACAGCCCACAGTGGTGTTGTGCAGCTCCTGTCATTTGTAAATTTGTAAAGGTCAAACCCTCCTTTTGTATAAATGAGAGTGTCTCAGGGAGAATAGATAAAAAGTATAAGTTCATGCGTGTGTGTGTGTGTGTGTGTGTGTGTCTATGTGTGTCTGAATGAAAGTGAGTTTATCTTTATAAATCTGATGATCCCGCAATTTTCTTTTTCCCGACACGTCCTCGTCAGTCCATTAGGCAGATTTTTGAGCTGTTAAGGGTAACCCTGTTGCCCTGGAAACAGACACGGCTCTTGGCCCTTGTTCTAATGAGACAGTAGGATTCAGCGACCCACGCTCCTCTCAAGCATTAGGGCCAAAAGATCATTAATAATTTATTTAATTAGTAATAACTACAAAATATTCATTCGCTCTTCAAAATATTCAGTCGCTCTTGGAAAAAAAGCTCCATGATCGTGGAAATGTGCAGAAGTGACCAGGATACAAACAATGAATGGTGGAGTAGTTTCATCTCTACACTCAGGAGCTCAGTGGTGCAATAGTGGTTCTCTTTGTGGTGCTCAGTGGTTTCTGTTTGCTTCAGCACAATGATCATGTAGATGTACAGAAGCGACCAGGATCCAAAAAGAGCCTGAGAGGTGGAGTAGTTTCACCTCCACACTCAGGAGCTCAGTGGTTCTATAGGGTGTTTCTGTTTGCTTCAGCACAATGATCATGTAGATGTACAGAAGCGACCAGGATCCAAAAAGAGCCTGAGAGGTGGAGTAGTTTCACCTTCACACTCAGGAGCTCAGTGGTTCTATAGGGTGTTTCTGCCTGCTTCAGCATCTACTTTAAAAATGTATTTGATGAGTCAATGGTCTCAGCTGCAAAAGGGCTTTTCAACTGAAGAGCAGGAAGACTACTGTGTACATGAAGGTGCTCAGTGGCAAAGTCCTGAGGACGACGCATCTAAATCTATTCCAAAATATTACCTTTCTGCCACAAACCATCAGTGATTAAATATTACAGAGGGAGATGGACGATGTCATTCTTCACCCTCAAGAACAGGGCAGGAATAAAATGTGAGTCAAGCTGAGCGCCAAGGGCGATGGGTGCTATTTTAAGAGGGCCGTAATTTGCTGAGGGGGAATACTAGGTGGAATCTGATGCGAAGAGGTAAAAGGAGCTGAATAGTACTGATTGGCTGGGGGATGAGTGTGTGTCTATGTGTGTTGTGTGTTGTGTGTGTGTGTGTGTGGAGCGAGGGGGGTGAATCTCTGTAGATGTGCTTGATTGGCCCTTGATTGTCTGACTCAGCAGGACCGTGCATTGGTCCTGTCAGGTCCCTCACGGGTGCTTGCTGGCTTGCTGGTCGTGATGCATGACAGTGTGTGTGTCATCATCAAGTGAGACATATGCGCTGAGTCAGGATAGCAGAATAGGCTCTGATATATAAGCTTTCTTGGTTAGCTTTCTGGTTAGCGGCCTGGGTTCCATCTAACTGCTAGCATCTAACTGCTAACCATGGCCCTGTGAATTAAACAGCTGGGCTGAAATAGAAGTCAGTGACATTCTGCACCAATGGTCAGTCTCTCTCAGCTCCAGCCTCCCCCGACACTGCTGATTTATTCATTCTATTTGCTCTGCTGATACACCTATAATCAATACAAAACCCCTCAGGAAGGAATGTAACTGAATAATTGAAGCAGATTTGAAAGAGCTTGTTTAGGGCTAGCAACACCAAGACAGAGAATATTGACATTCCTGCTTCACAATTGGCAGATAGAAGACAACCTTCTTGGCTACAGTGGTCCACTTTCTGATAGACACTGACCTGGCCCAGTTCCAATGAGCATTGATGTGTGTGTGTCTCTCTCTCTCTGTGTGTGTGTGTGTTTGTGTGTGTGTGTGTGTGTGTTCTTGTGGTGGTCCAGTATTGATTTTATCAGTGATGTCAATGGGATTTTTATTTTACATCATTAGTCTATCTCTCTCTCTCTCACACACACACAAACACACACACACAAAGCCATGCAAACACAAGTATACAAACAAACCCAGACAATGAGGCATGACCAAATAATCTTCAAAATCTCAGCACAGTTAAATGAAATGAATCTGCCCCCACCAGTGTGGTGTGCTGCTGCCTCTGGGAAAGGCATATTTGCCAGAGCGACTGTGGTGACAAGAGCGAATTATCATACTCTCTTTTGAGGCCCGACCGGGTCAGTTCTGCCTCGTTTGGTTTTCAAGACACAGTGCTTGACCTCCACAGGGAAGCAAAACAGCCTCCTCAATAGGGGTGAGACTCTTAATTGAGAAAAACAATTAAAATGTGAAGGCCTGAGGCCACTAAACTGCAGCAGACAAGATACAGTAGGGAATATACTGGTTGATCAAACTTGTGTGAAGGGTATTCATACTGTACCTCTTGCTTGTGTGTGTGTGTGTGTGTGTGTGTGTGTGTGTGTGTGTGTGTGTGTGTGTGTGTGTGTGTGTGAGCGTGTGTTTGTGTTTGTGTTTGTGTTGTGGTTGTATGAGTAAGTCTAATTAAGATAATGTAAGTGTGTGTGTGTGTGTGTGTGTGTGCGCGCACTGAAAATGTGTGAATTTATCTGAGTATGTCTGTGCATCTGTGTAAATGTGTGTATAGTGTCTGTACACCCTTTGGTTTCCTCTTTAAATAGGAGGGAGAGTAAGATCCCCTGGTGCTTTCCAAAAGTTCACACACTGCTCCTGGCTCCAAAGCCTGCCTCTCAGGAGGCCTACCACACAACACTAGGCACATGCTCAGACTAGTGCACACACACACATACACACAAACACACACACTCTGCACACACACACATACACACAAACACACACACTCGGCACACACCACACATCTCACATACACACACACACACTCTGCACA
>JAIFZK010000012.1:11597500-11602500 GCA_027481765.1 Tenualosa thibaudeaui | reverse complement strand
TTTTTGTAGAGTTATGTTGACTGACAAGGTTATAAGCACAATTTCAGTTTCATTCAGTTTTGGTTTTGTTTGACAGCGGCTTGCTGTTTAAGCAGATCACAAATGTAGTAACTGCAGAATATAGGTAGAGGCGGCTGAGAAAGCCTTTACTCACCCCTTAATTTAACCATCGAAGTGGCGAAGCTGATAAATGAACCTAAAAATGATGCCCGGTTCATCTTTAACTGCTACCACTACCCTATTAGCTTCAGTTCAATTAGATTCAATAGCTTGCTTATGTCCTTCCTTATCAGCTCCTTCAACTAATATATATATATTTATATAGATATTTTGGCAAAACATTAACCATGGTTTTCTTTCATCGTGTTGGCTTAAAACAAGGTCAGTCCCTTCCCCTGCTATGTGATTCAAATCAAAAGAAAGCAGCTTTGTCCTTCTTCTCTTTTTATTAAAACAGGCAGACTTCCCAACTGACAAGAGGGAATCATTGTGTGAAGCTAGAAAACACACTACATTCTGTGGCTAGGAGCTTTGATGTACATTTACTTGTACCTTGTTGACAGGCAAAAACAAAACAAAATAAACAAACAAGCAAAAAACGAATCATCTAGAGGATGCTTCTATCATCATTTTGAAAGACTCTTGTAATCAACATATCTTTTAATGTTAAACTGTGCCTTTTAACAGACCATGTCTGTCACATGTTATGCCTCCTTTTAAAATTTGATGTGAAAAAATTCACTCACGAACCCTAACACAATTATGAAATATATGGCTGTGTGCCGTTGGCTTATGGTTCTATCACAGCTGTATGGTTAATGTAATCAATGAAAACATTGCCATAATGAACACTTTCATATCTTCACAATGTGTTGAGCTGCAGGCCCCAGAGATAAAGTGACCCACAAGGTCAAATTAGGTAGAAAAAATACCACTTGGGCTCCTTCCACTGCTCTTGAGTACCCCACCTGTGATTTGTTTATTTAATCTCTAATCAAGTGCTAGTTGCTGGCAATTCTGAAGCATGCACCTTTACAGATGAGTTCAGAGACATAATTCACAATTAGCTTTTCTGATTGGCTGAGAAACGTAACCTGTGCTTATGGTCCAAAGGATCACATACTATAGCCCAAGTTCATTCAGTCATAAAGTACATCTAAATGTCTGTTATGTAAGGTGGAAAATATACATAGATGGGGGTCATACTGACTTGGGTGAAGAGAGATTTAGTATGTAGATCTTCTGGTGTGGTATCTGTTTTATTTATTGTGTGGTATCTATTTATTGTGAGCTTTACACAGTCTGTTCTTATTCTATAGTTTTCTTAAGAGAGGGAACAATTTTGGCACTGCCACAGTTCTACACAACCAGCCTCTGAACACTGAACCTTTCACACCTTATGAAGAGATGATATGGAAGCTTCATTGGATAGTAACCAGGCAACAATAGCCTGTTCTCTCTCTTAGTGCCCCCTGTCTTTGTCTGACTCATCTGCTGAATCTGTGCAGCCTGATTCATTGCGAGCACGACTGATTGTTCCCACTCAACGCTGGGGCAGACACTTTGCACTTGGTCTTTCAAAGTTGGGTCGGTCCACGTGCTGTGACTCATACCCTTGAGCCCAGCCGCCCTCCAAATGGTCTTGTGTTTACAGAAGGAGGTTGTAATGGTTAGAGCACCTGCCATCTCTTGAGGTTAGAAGAGGTAATTCTTTCCAAATAGCTGGTTACTATGTTAACTTTATTGGACATTTAGGCAACATAAAGACTAGTTTGACATGAATTGTTTACTATTTATTGATCATTTTTACCCTATGCTTTAAACCTGAATGCTACAGATATCCACTTTGAGGGGTTAAACATTGAACAAAACATACATTAAACATTAGTGACAGGCTAACATAAGGGTAGTAAAAGCTTCCACTCTCGAATATAAATCTCATGATTGTGATTTATTGGGAAGGATGTCAAGACAGGCTCACATAAGAGAAAACTCTGAAAGGTTGGTGCATATTCACCATATGGTTGCTGTCTTCCTCTGTCACAGATTAGTCTCTTTGTCTTCTCACTGTGATGATCTTTCAAACTGAGCCAACCCAAATGATGATAAATTAAAGACCACACTTGGTGATGTATTTCAGATTATGTTCACTCTGGATTTAGATAACAATCTGTCTTTCTTTTGCAAATGTACACATGCAAATGTGTCAGACAAAAAGATTTGTGTTCTCAATTATAACTGACAAAAAAGTGAACATAATTGAATATATTTTCATCTTTATAGTCTATCTTCATAAATTGCCTGTATGACATCCGCAACACTGTTTGATGAAAGAAAACATGAGGGACAATAAAACTGATTTGTTCAAATTATATTTTTAATATTTAGGGGGTTGACAAAGACGCAGTGTCTTGCAGCGATCTTACTGATAACCATCAAAATTCCCCTGTTAACATTCTCTTTCTGTGGTGGTGGTGTATAATTAGTAAACACTAATTAGTAAACACTAATTATTTTATCTATGGTAATGATTCTATGCTATCACTGATATTATACCACCTAGCTTAATAGCATTTGAATCAAACAAATCAAACAACAGTGGAAAACAATAAAATAATACATAATAAATATATAATAAATAACTCAATAAAACATGATATAGCCTATACACATATCTGAGGTTGGAAAAAATAGAGATTTACTTATAGAAGATGTAATACTCCTCTTTCATCTCACATAGTCAGTTCAAATCTTGCTGGGGTTTTAAGAGCTCCATTCTCACCACAAGTGCTCTGAGCCAGTGGCATCTCTTTCACTGGAATCTGGATTAAAGGTCATCAGGGACACTACAGCTAATTGAATCAGACCACTGGAGCGCTTTCAGATGGGGATTGATGCAGTAAGATTAACTTGTCTAAAACGCCATGATTTGCTTCACTTTAAAAAAAAGATGTTTGGGCTCAGTCACGTTACACCTCACCTTTCCAAGCTCCTCCAAGTCTACAGACCAGTTCACCTTATTTCATGCTGCAGTGCAATATGTAAGAGATAATGTACTGTCATTATAGGAAAATACTATAGGTCCAAACAGGACAAACAGGACCCCAGCGTGTATGCCAGGTCATTATGCATAAATAACTAACCTCTGAAGGTGTGTCATTTAACACACAGTCAGAATCACTGACCACTGCAGACCACTACACCAGAGTTGAAAACCTCCCTCCTGTAACATGACTGTTTACATGTAGTGAAGGTGGCTTAACCTGATTTTGATTATGTCCAGTATACTGTGTTAATATGACACCGAGAATAGTGGTTATTCATATTATCAAAGCACTGTTCTGTTTTCTTTGGATCAAATGACAACAATATGTCATTAAGCATTCTAGAATCTTTGTCAGCAACAGTCCAGGATAAACTGTTTGCATGCTACAGCATGTTTCTTTGGAGTACTCTGGTGAGGCTAATCAGATTTCTTGAAAACAGGATAAGGGCTTACTTATCCTGATGGGTTCAGAAATTGGGATAATCCCTAGGATAATAAATGTCCATGCAACCTAAGCCATTGTGTTTTTACGAGTCTGTGTTCTCTTATTCACCTATAGGTTCAGAAATTGGGATAATCCCTATCTTAATAAATGTCCATGTAAACGAAGCAATTGTGTTTTTACGAGTGTGTCCCTGCAGTCTCTCTTCTACTTTCTCTCTCTCTCTCTCTTCTCTGTGGTATCCCTCCTCCCATCTCTTTGTAGACCTCAACTCAGCACACTGACATTGTTCATTCACTAAGAGTGGCATCAACGGATCCCACCTTTCCCAGTGTCAACATGTTTCAAGGCCGGCAACAAAAGCCAACCCACAATGCACAGCTCAAGGTCAACTTAAGCAAGGTATGCAGGTATCTCTTAGCTCCATGTTGTCATGCTGCTATACTGAGGGGATGCTAAGCTTGGCGCTAATAATTAGTATAGCTGTAAATGAGTGAATTAATTTACATGGAGGCACCTCTTTAGCTTGAGTGCTTGGCAAGATGTGCTGCATGATCTAGTTTGCTTCATTATGTTGTGCTGTTAAAAGGCTCCATGCCACTGAGGGCATGCAGACCCTCATTTGAGTTGCATCCAAGCGTGAGATGGCCCAAGCTCTCCACTGACCTTGTTTACAAGTAGCACTGCGAACAGACGCAGGGCGGTAAGGTAGACTGGGGGACGGACAGATGCGCTCACAAGCTGTGTGGCAGGTCTGAAACATGGCCGCCTCAGCAGAGCCACAGTGTCACACGCACAGACGGACAGACACACACAGACAGGCAGACAGACAGACACACACACACACACACACACTCACAGACACACACACACACACACACACCCTTGGTGCTGACTGACTGTTTTCCTCTGGTTCTGCTGAACTGGTTGTATGTTGAGATTGGGTTCCTCCCACTCATCAGTTACTCACTAAATCTGATCCCTCTTATCGACCAACACCTTCCTCCCTAAACGCCTCTCAGAAACATTTTTTGGGACAGCGTGTCAGAGCCGTGTGTGTGTCTGTGTGTGTGTGAGTGTGTGTGTGTGCATATCCAAATGTCCTACAATAACTGGTATCTATTTGCACCTCAGTGAAGCTCTGGTCCTGTTTGTCTCGGTGAGCAGGGTAATCAATGCTTCTACTGAAGAGGTGAGGCCATGCATCTGTCATTCGTGAAAGCATAACATTCCTGGCTGGAAGGGGATCATCAAACCAAACCATCCTACTGAGAAAACACGACAGGGTAAAGAACTAATGTGTGTGTGTGTGTGTGTGTTTGTATGTGCGTGTGTGTGCGTGTCTGTCTATCACTTTCTCTATAAGACATTCATTGAGCTATCTCTGTATACAAGGCACATTCATAGACAGAAAGTGTGTGTGTGTGTGTGTGTGTGTGTGTGTGTGTGTGTGTGTGTGTGAGAGTGTGTGTGTGTGAGAGAGCTCTAGTAGCTCTTAGTGGGTGAAACACA
>JAIFZK010000012.1:11590000-11592500 GCA_027481765.1 Tenualosa thibaudeaui | reverse complement strand
TGACAGAGCACTCAAATGCACAAACCAGTTTAAGCCCCAGTGGGAGGTGCAACAACATCATTACAGCAGCTTAGGTCAGGGAACTCATCATAACATGAAACCACCTCCCCATCACTGTAAATATATATAATTACACACACACACACACACACACACACACACACACACACACACACACACATTAAGTAAACAAACAAGCATACGTATTATGTGGGCATATAAAATGGATCCCCTGCCTTGAGAGAACCAGCTGTGTTTATGTAATATGACACACTGTAATGGTGTGTAAAAAAACACACACACACACACTCTCTCTCACACACACACACACATTGTCTGTGGTACTCTATTCACCCATGCTTTCTACTGAACACACACTCTCTCTCTCTCTTTCTTTCTCTCTCCGACACACACACACACACACACACACACACACACACTCACATGCACGTACATTGGCTGCTGAAATAAGTCAAAGGTTGATTAAATCTAGCCTGGAACACCAAGGAGGGAAGGATAATGTCCAGGCAGAACTAAGTAGTAGGTATAATTAAACTTTGAATACCTGTGACAGTTTTGACTAACACACACACACACACACACACACACACACACACACACACACACACACACACACACAGTTGCCTCACTCAGACAAATGTATGCACACTTAATGAATCAGGGAGCACTTATCCACGAAGGGCATTTAGAGCAGTTCCCCTCATCCATTTGCACAGCAGACAGGCGGTGCAGGGAGGGGTCGGCAGTAAGACTATCCCTCCTCCTTTACCAAAACCTCCATCTTTTCCACAGGTAAACATCCTCCCTTCCTCCCTCCCTCCATCTCTCATCCTCCTCTCAACATCCCATCATCACAGAACTCTTTCTCTCCCATTTATCTCTTTCTTGCCCTCCTTCCCTCGCTCTCTCTATCTATCTATCCAGCTCTCCATCATTGGAGTCTTTTCTTCTATCCCATTCCTATCCTCCTGTCTTTCTTACCTTTTCCTTTCAATGATTAAGTTTCTGGGAGTGTTCCTTGCCTGCTCCACACAGTCAAAGGAAATAGAAAGTTCAATAGAATCAGCACTCTTCTCTCTGTCTAGGAAACACAGATATCCTCTGAGGGGAGAGATTAGAGAGCAATCAGAGAACACACACACACACACGCACTCACTTCTCGAGTGTGTGGTTTTTAATTTTTTGGCATCTCAGAGGAAACACACACACACACACAAAGCCCATCACCGGAGCTGCTGCCGCAACATTAACTCAATGCAAAAAAGAGTGTTCATTAAATTTGAATATGTAATAGCCACGTTTGAGATTTCCTCAGGGGCAGAGGCAGCGAGAGGTACAGTTCCTGCCTGCCAACTCCTCACTTCAACAGAGAGAGAGAGAGAGAGAGAGAGAGAGAGAGAAAGAGACAGAGAGAGAGAGAAAGAGACAGAGAGAGAGAGAGACACAGAGAGAGACACACACACAGAGAGAGAGAGAGAGAGAGAGAGAGAGAGTCTCAGTAATATTAAGCTTACATTATGTTTTCAGCTTCTCTGCATCATTCTGCCTTCAGGTGACTGTTCAGGTGGAGGACTATATTTAAAGTACGTCTCTCATCTACTTAAGAAGTATTAATTCTTATGATAAATTATTAATGAAGGTCAGTTAAAAGTTTGCGTAGCATATCCTTTCAAAAAGTTAGTACTAAGACTTACACTGCACTTTACACTGCAGCATAAAGCCTACAGTCTGTGCATGTTTAGATGGAATCCTAATGAACCTCGTGTCAGCATAGACCTTTGCCCTCAGGTCAAACACAGGGTCTCATTTTCTTCAGTGGACTAATATGTCTGTTGGGCCAAGACTGTGAGTGTGTGTATGTGTGTGCGTGTGTGTGTGTGTGTGTGTGTGAGTTGTGTGTTTGCTTGAGCTTGAGGTCAGGTGGTGGGGGGCAAAGTGTGTGCGGACACCCTGAATTTTGTATGTGTGTGTGTGTGTGAGAGAGAGAGAGCTGTAACTTGGATTGCAGTCCGCAGAACAGCATGTGTCTCTGTATGTCTCTGTGAGTTGTCTGTGAACACTGCAGCTCGGGTTTTAGAGACAGGGCGTGTGTGTGTGTGTGTGTGTGTGTGTGTGCCCACTCTACATTGTGTGTGAAAGCAGGGCAGGTCAGGCAGCAGAGTGTGGGCATAGCAGTCCAGCAGGGCCCCGCGTGTCAGATGCCATCAGTGTTGTTCCAATATGTGCCAGCCAGACTTGCTGCCACACCACTGATGGCTCTCTGCTGAAGAGCTGCCAGCACTCATCAAGAATAGGCATAACTCTACAGACAACAGTGTGTGTGTGTGTGTGTGTGTGTGCGTGTAAGTCTGAGGCTGAACGAAAGAGAAAGAGAATTATTGCGTTCATCTATGTGTGTGTGAAAGCAATTGAGATTGTGTGCTTGTGTTCCTGTAATGCATATATATATATATATATCGTTGGGGGGCTGTCGGTCACC
>JAIFZK010000012.1:11565000-11585000 GCA_027481765.1 Tenualosa thibaudeaui | reverse complement strand
CTTCCTCCCTCCTTTCCTGGTGTATTCTACGGGGCCTCCAGCTTTACTTTGATGTGTCTCATTTGCACACTGAGTCAATAGTGAGAATGATTTACTTCTAATGAGCCTCCTACGCTTTGCCTTGCACTCTTCCTCGTTCCCTCTCTCCACTCCCTCTCTCCCTCTCTCTACCCCTCCCTCACTATGTCTGCTAATGAGGAAGGCACAACATAGCTTCACTTTACTGTAACAGAGTACTTCCTCTCTCTTACTCACACCCATGTCCCCAAACACACACACACACCCACACACCCCCACACACCAACAACAGAGTGAGTTGAAAATATGGTGGAGTTTCTCTTAGAAGGATACATCTTGCTACACTTGCACACACACACACACATCCAAACACACACTCACACAACATATCTCTCACGTAACTCTGACATACACTCACTCTGTAACACATGCATACACACACACTCACACTCATATACACACAAACACACACACACATACATGCATACACTCAACGCATATGCACACATGCGCACACACACACACACACACACACACACACACACACACACACACAGACACACACACATACCTAAGATGGCAACCACCTCGTCATCCTGGATGACCTCCAGAGAGCCAGACACCACGAAGCAGAGACTGTCAACGCTCTCGCCAGCGTGGTAGATGAGGTCTCCTGGGGCGCAGTGGATCGTCTGGAACTCCATGGCCAGGGCCCGCAGACAGCCGTCGCTGGCCAATCGGAATGCAGGGTGCTCTTTGAACACCTTTCTATTCAGGTGGACGCAGATGTCGGCACGCATGTCCTTGGGGCAGATCTGCAACACCTGCAAATGGACAAGGTGAAGAGAGAAGAAAAGAAGAGAACAGAGGAGAAGAGAAAAACGTGGAAAAAAGAAAAGAAATGAACAGAAAAGAAGGAAGATAGCAAGTTGATAAAGAAGAGGAAGAAAGGAGAGAGTGAGAGAGGAGAGAAAAACATAAGACGAGAACGAGTCAAAAGCACAGTGGTTCCTGTGTGCAGCAATCTCATTGGCTCTCTTGTTTTCACAAAGGTTCTTCTGAACCTTTTTCCCAGAGCATCCCCTGCAACCAGCAGCCCCTGCTGAGATGCAGTTGTCACGGCAACCTCCTCCCAAACTCCGGGAGGACAGGAGTGACCCACCACTCTGCTCTTTTCCACTCATCTCTCCTCCTCTCCTCTCTTTATCTCACTTCTCCTCAGCCCCACTCCCCTCTTTCCTTCTCCCTGTTCTTTCTTCCCTCGTTTCCTCTTCCCCTTAAATCTACCAAATTCCTTTGCACTGCCCTCTTCTCCTCTCCCCCTCTCTCATCTCCCTCTTTCTCTCTGTGCATGAGGAAGATGGAGATGAAAGGTTGTGCAAGGAGGGAACAACAGGCTCTGCTTCCCAGGCCACAGTCCTCACTCCCACTGAGATCTCATTTACCGCATCCACCCCATCCAACACAACGGTGATACCTTATCTGCTGTCAGTCATTGTTGCCAAGCCTTTATAAACATGATGCAATTTCTCATACACATTGACATGGAGAGGCAGATAGAGGAAACCAAGAGAGAGAGAGAGAGTATATATATATTTATATACACAGTGAGAGGAGAGAGAGAGAGAAAGAGAGAGAGAGGAAATAGGCAGAGAGAGAGAGAGCAATATGATAGAGTAGAGGAAAATTTCAAGCTAGTACGCCTTAGAGTGAGTGAGTAAGAGAGAGAGAAAAAAAAGAGATGATGAGAGAGGAAGACTGATTGATGGGGAAAAGGTGGAAGGGGAGCAAGGTAGACAACCTTGGACAGAGAGACAAGAGAGAAAGAACGAAAGAAAAAGAGAGAGAGAGATGATAAGGGGGTTGCAGTAAGGGCAAGAAGGAAGATTGAAGGGAAGAGAGAGAGAGAGAGAGAGAATAGACTTATGTTACCCCCCAACACACACACACACACACACACATGCACAGACAGAGACAGAGACACAGACACACACACACACACACACACACACACAGACACATTCACACATACGCACAGACTCAGACACAGCGACAGACAGAAAGGTGGGGGTGTGGATCATGCAGGGCGAGAGACACAGAGCTGCATGCGAGGTAATAAATTGGGCTTACAGTTTGTGATACCTTTTCTGTGTCTATGCCTCGCGACATGGACCAGGTGGAGGCGATGTAGTCCATGACACGCTCACTCAGACCCTTGGGCACCTGGTAGAGTTTCAGGAAGTCTCGCACGCTGTTCAGCATCTCGTGGTACCTGTTGGTGTTGGCGTACATCTGCTGGAAGATGGTGGTCACATTACCAAAGATGGTGGCATACAAGAGAGCTGCAGAGAGGGGATACAGATGGAACGAGAGAGAGAGAGAGAGTGGGAAAATGTAAAGTTTTAGTAAACTAATCAAATTCACATTCCTGTTGTATACATTTTATATTTATGCATTTAGCAGACCCTTTTGTCCAAAGTGACTTACATTTTTGTCAACTATCAATTGTTCAGGGCCAGTCTCCCCTAGAGCAACTTAGGGTTAAGTGCCTTGCTCAAGGGCACAACGGTGGCAGTGGGGATTGGAACCCACAACTTTTCAGGCTACTTGCAAGCCAGGTTCCTTAAGCACTATGCTACCACCGGCCATTTATTGTGAAGAAGAAAAGGCTGATGAGGGTGTAGGGCCAAAACATGTACATGTTTGGTGGACAAGGTCCAATACATTTATGTTCTAAACACAACAGGGAGAGTAGGTATTTCAGTTTATTTCTTTTTAAGTTGTTTATTTAAGTCCTTTTTTCCTGTTTTGCTTTGGAGTTGAGTGTGCCTGCTGTTTTCACTGGAAGACAACAGCAGCTCCAGTTACTTTTTCACACTGTTCTCCCAGTTTAAAAAAATGCACAGGAAAAGAAATGGCCAGAGATTAGTGCTGATGACCAAAACACACACTACATTTGGAGCTCTTTCAGTACCAATTCATGCTATATTGATACGGGAGTGGATGCTTTCTCAGCCTCTTATCACAGAACACTGAGAGGATAGGACTCGAACACACCCGTGTTGAGGACGGTGAGCTAAAGTGTGAAAGTGTGTGAGACACACTCAGTACACACTCCGTCTGTGCAGCTGACAGCTGCAGTGGAGATGTGAGCAGCAGAGTGTCATTTCACAACATCTATACTGACACTGGAGGCAGAGAGGCATGTGTGTGTGTGTGTGTGTGTGTGTGTGTGTGTCTGAGATAGAGAGAAGGAGGCAAAAGTTGGAGAGGACTTAGTGTATCATTTCATGGCATCTACACTGGCATGGACAGAGCGAAGAGGAGGGAGAGGGTGATAGAGAGGGTGAGAGATGGAGAGAAAGAGTAAAAGATAGAGAGATGGAGAGAGAAGGAGAGAGGGGAAGATGGAAACTTTAACAAGAGCTAAAATGAGAACAAATAGAGGAGGGTCTGCTGCCCATACGAGGGTAGAGAGAGCAAGATGGTGTGACAAGAGGGTGGAGAGAGAGAGAGAGAGAGAAAGAGAGGCAGACAGACTGAGAAAGAGAGGGTGGAGAGAGAGAAAGGCAGACAGACTGAGAGAGAGAGAGGGTGGAGAGAGAGAGAGGGGGGCAGACAGACTGAGAGAGAGAGTGGAGAGAGAGAGAATGAGAGGGTGGAGAGAGAGAGAGAAAGAGAGGCAGACAGACTGAGAGAGAGAGTGAGAGAGAGAAAGAGAGACAGACAGACTGAAAGAGAGAGGGTGGAGAGAGAGAGAAAGAGAGGCAGACAGACTGAAAGAGAGAGGGTGGAGAGAGAAAGAGGGTGAAGAGAGAGAGAAAGAGAGGCAGACAAGTGAGAGAGAGAGAGAGAGAGAGAGAGGCAGACAAGTGAGAGAGAGAGAGAGAGAGATGGAGAGAGAGAGAGGCAGACAAGTATGAGAGAGAGAGAGAGAGAGAGAGAGAGAGAGAGTGTCTGGCAGTGGGATCATAAGTGTATCAAACTCATAAGACTGTTCAGAGGAGACAGGCACCAGGGCTTGTGCTGCTGCCTATTTAAAACCCATCACCACTGAGCGAGGGAGAGAGGGATGGAGGGAGAAAAAGAGAGAGGGAGAGAGACAGGGAGAAAAGAGAGAGAGAGAGAGGATGACAGCCTTGAGGAGAACGACAAACACACTGACAATAAAACAGAAATGAGCTTTACACGCTGGGTACAGAACAAGCCGCACCGAGCTTGTGACACACCGCACCTCCCTACAAGTCTGGCTTAGGGGACAGAAAGACTGAGATAGAGAGAGAGAGAGGAGAGAAAGAGAGAGAGAGAGAAAGAGAGACTGAGGGAAGGAGGTATGAATGTTGATGAGCATTAAGGGTGTGCGGCTGTTGGTCTGGGTGGAGCAGGAGGAAGCCTGTCTTTCCCTTAGCTGGAGGGCAGACTAAACACAGAATGACAGACGGACAGACACATGCAAACCAACATGCCAGGCCACCCACGCAGGCACACACACACACACAAACACACACACACACACACACACAGCTCTGAGGTGTCAGACAGCAAAAGCGGCACTGACAGTAGCTGTCTCCCCACATCACATACGGTGTCGGGTGGAAGGATGCCACAAGGCCATAGTGGGTGCACCAACATGCTTAGAGGTCAAAGGTTAAACATATAAAAGGCCCAAGGGTCAGGCAGGAACATCACATCCACGACGGCTGCTCCCTCAGAGACCTGGAGGCAGACACACAGCCACCATGAGCTTATCACACACAGACCAACAGCCTGACTGCACCCAATACATCTTAAGATCCACAGAAATATATAAACCACTCAAATCATTCCTTTGAGAACACTTTGAGAAGAGAGGAGTAGAGGGGAGGAAGGGAAATAAATAGATCTTAAAAGTCTTTATTTATAATAATAATGGCTATCTCATCCATAGAAAATTCACAGAAATTTATTAGTTGCATTAAGACCTATGGCACGTGTTGCACACCGTACGCTGACTGCATTAGACAGCTGGTGAATGCCAATGAGCATTATGTCTGTCTAAGAAACCTGGTCACAGAGACAGAGAGACATGGACACTGTGATGCCTCAAGTCTGCCCTGAACGTGCACCTCTGACAAGCATCTGCACTGGTGCATCCCTCACATACTGGCCAATAACATTTGGGGTCAGTAAATGCCAGTGAACTTTCTATTTGAAAGAGACCAAACAGCATAAGTACCATTTACCGCTTTTCATACGTTTAGCAGGCCTCTTTATCCCAAATCACTTAGCTAACAAAACAGATATACATTTTTAAAGGTATATGCTACATTTGACCTTAGTATATACTCTATAATATGACACATAAACCTTGTGCTATCATGCGTACCACAGGAGACACATAGTCAAGTCAAATGTAGTAGGAAAGTAACCAGCTATGCAGTTCAGTCTGGTCACTTTCTTCAGGGAGGGTAAAAGTGGAGAAAGAGGCACAAACATCCGTTAAGTTCTGTGTTCTGTTTTTCACGTCATACAGAAGATCATTGAAAAGTTTATATTGTGACGTTATGTGACATTTATGTAGACTGGAACTATTCACATTTGCTCCCATTGTGATGTACTATGTTGCTCTGTCTTGGTCAGTATTCAGTGATCTTTGCTTTCATGTCATCTTCAGTTTCCATGAGGCAGGATTAACAGACATAGATCAAAATGCCTCTGCAAGCATTGGATATGCCTACAGCCAATCAGACCAATGATTGCAGAGAAAATAGAATGGGATGCATCACAATTTGAAGCAAAACACGTGTTAAGCCCATGTCCATCGTGTTGGGGTAAAAGCCAGTTTTTGATTGGTTCCCTATCTCAAATGGGAAGAAGGGGAGGTAGGCCTAGTGGCCAGACTGAGCTGTAGATCAGTATGTGTGACAACCAGGCTAAGAGTAAAAGTCAATGGTGTGCTGTCTACATAACCGTACTCAGTAAATGCCAATGGACTAACCTCAATGCACACACCAGACAAGTAAGTGTTATGCTGACTCTTATTAATGGTATGGAATGCAGGTTACGCACAGGGGTGAAAGAATAAGGCCACTCTGTTAACAGAGTCGTGTGACCTTTACAAGAGGAACGAGTAGCGTCTCTGCCAGAAGGCCATCGGGCACTGACAGCCTGATGTGTGAGGGCCAAGATGATGAACAGCAACAGCAAAATGATGACAGCCCCAGGGAGACCACTGATGGTCACTGACCATGGAGATCACCAATACACCATGAAGACCAACACAGGGGAGATCACAACACACCAGGAGATCACTGATGGTCACTGACCATAGAGAACACCACCACACCACAAGGATCATCAACACAGGGAGATTAACGACACACCAAGGAGATCACTAATCCTCCAGGAAGATCCAAAAAACAGTTCTGAAAAACAGTATTTAACTGTGTGTTCACACGAAGAGCTACTAAAACTGTAAAATCACTTGTGTCACTGCTAAAATACCTGGTTTGCTCTTGTCGTTCTAATCGGTATTTACATTTCATTTACACCCGAAACGTCAGCTAATTTGCATAACGTTTTAAACGTGTTTTTAACGTGTCGCCCAAGTTTTGTCGTTCATCGATTTAGTCGCCTCAGTCGCTTTAGTCGTTCTTGTCAATACAAAGTGAATTACTTCCACCTATTTTACAACTGTAGTCGCTCTTGGTGTGAGCAGTAACACACCTAGGATCATCGTGAAACAAGCAAAGCAGGCAGCTTGTTATGACAAATGGCATATTGGATGAAATTGCATTGGAAACTACTGGAACTGGGTTTATACTAATGTAAAATTTTCTACCCAGTTCTGCTCTGTATAGCTAACTGATAGTTGAGCTTAGATGCTCATTTGAGAAAAGTGCATTAAAAGTGCACAGTGAAAATGGTTTCTCTGGCTATAACAAAATCAGAAGTCAACACAGAAGCCATTGCGCTGCCTGTCACGCAAACCGGTTTGGAACAAATACAGAATGATATGCAAACCTTCACTTTAGCATTAAATCTATTTCCATGATCTGATAGAGCTAAATTCCTTTTTCAGATAAACCCTCCTCCCGGTCCTTTATGTCAACAACGTCTCCATTCTTTTCTTTAGTTGTATGCATTAAGCATTGGCCATGCTACAAGATTCCCATTTTCTTCCCCCTTTCCCTGAAGTGAAATCTTCAGTGCTTCACTTAAAAAGGGATCCTACCTCAGAGCTCCACTCATCAGAAACACTAAGATGGAAATTCCTTTAACACAGATGGAGGATAGGGTAACTCACAGCCACAGCATACACACATACACACACTCTATAACACATGCACATGCACACACACACACACACACACACACACACACACAATACACACACACACACACACACACACACACACACATATCCACACACATGGACATACACATACACATACACACACACAAACACACACTGAGAGAAAGACACACACACACACACACACAGACAAACACAAAAAAGCAAACAAACACATGGATCAATACCTCCACCCTGGCAGTCTGAGAGCCCTTATTCCATTTACACTGCTGACTGCCTACTGACTTTAGTGCTCGCTTGTTTTGTCTGGTTCATCATGTGTACTTAGCTCTGTGTTTACTTCACCGTTTATTCGCTGAAGTAGTCAGTCTTCATGGCAGGTTGCCTTTAGCCTTCCTCTTTGTTTCTTTGTGTGAATTTCAGTGCTTGTGTGCAGTTCACAGATGAACAATCAAACAGCATAACTTAACAGAGAGAGAGAGTGAGAGAGAGACAGAGAGAGAGCCTCGTTGGATGTGTCTATATACTATGTGTGTGTGTGTGTGTGTGTGTGCGCGCGCACACACATACACACACACACACACAAAGGAAGCACATTTGTATTACACAAACACCCACACACATCAGGTACAAGAGCACTGAGTGTAACTAAAGAGCTGTCAGACATACAAGGTGGTAGATTTATGATATGGGTTTTGGCCATAGAGACTGAGCACTTTGATACCAGACTGTTAAATTACCCAGCTATAGGTTTGGTACAGGATCAAATGGCCCACTGCTCCTGTGATGCATGAGCACAGCCCCCACAGTACCAAAGTCAGCCGGCACACACACACGCATACACACTCACAGACACTCACACACACACACACACACACACGCATACACACACAGACACTCACACACACACACACACTCACACAAACAATGCTCATAGGGAATCTCTACTGAGGGGTTGGATATTCACTGGTTACACAATTCCTTCAGTGTTACACTTGAATGCTTAATGTTGTAGATCAAGGCTACAAGCTTCTGTCTACCCAGACATTTCTACTGGTGATATTCAGAAAGCCATCTGTCCTTACAGCAAGTATAGTCTGTCAAGGGCTTTCCACACACACACACACACACACACACACAGAGACACACACTTACACACACACCAGTCTATCAAAGATGAGTAGTGGAGAAGAGGAGTTGAAGAGAGAGGAGGAGGAGGAGAAGGAGGAGGTGGAGAGAAGAGAAGAGATATAACTGTATAAAAGACCAGTTTGTGTAGATTGGGTGATTAATCTTACTCTAGCTTCTGGTGTAATTATTCCTGAAACAAGGTTCTCTCTGTGTGTGTGTGTGTGTGTGTGTGTGTGTGTGTGTGTGTGTGTGTGTGTGTGTGTGTGCCTGTATATGTGTGTTTGTATGTCTGATGTGGGGTAATTAGCATCAAGAGGGAGAGAGTGTGTATTCACAGCGGGACCACTGCAGACACATCCATTTTTCCTGAAGCACAGCACAGATCAGAGAAGCCCAACGCTAAAATGCTAAACCCAGTGACCAGACAGGAGAAGAGATAAAAGACACCCACAAGCCTTTTCTAGAGAGTTCTTTTCGGAAGTAGAGTCAACATATAGTATGCCATTAAATACACTATGTACTTAGGATGAGGTATTTCAAAGTAAAACAGATGCGGATAACACAATCGCAATCATAATTTTGACAGTCATAGGTGACTGTCATTAGCCCTTTTCACATTGGAACCCCTCCATTCCTGGGGCTTAAATGTGAATACAAGCCTATTATCTGCCTGGAAGCCGAGTTGCAGAGTTCCCGAGTTCGAGCTGTATCAGAGTTGCGCAGAGTAGCCACCTTGTTGTCTGTGCGTGTGAGATGGATGTGTGTGTGTACACCTGTATGACTGCATGTGTGTGTTTGTGTGTGTGTGTGTGTGTGTGTGTGAAACAGAGAGAGAGAGAATGAATGTGTCTGAGTTAGTGCATGTGTGTCCTTCATTAGTCCTCAATAAACATTGTTTAATTGTGGCCTCTATTTAATCATTGGTCAGTATAAGTGCTGTTGAGGACGACCGGGCCCTGATTGCATAAAAGCCATAAAGTGGCCCTTCCTGACCCTGCATGTGTGTGTGTGTGTGTGTGTGCGCGCGTTCGTACAGAAACCAGTGTGTGTGTTCCACTCAAGCTCTTCTCTTCATTACTGTGAGACCTACACCTCTTTGCCAGTTTGTAGCTGATTATGACAGTAACTGTATTGATCTTTTCATCCCCCTCACCTTCATCTGACCCCCCAGTATGAGAGCACCCAAGCGGAGACCCAACCACCCCAATCACATCTCCCCTAATTCCACTGGCCTCTCTCTCCCCTCTCTCAAGAGACACAGGGCGAATAATGAGTTGGCCCTTCACCCATCCCTTGCAGTGCACTACTCACCAACTTCCCAATCTTTAGAGTCACATCAAGGAGACCTGACTGACAGGAGAAGAGATCTTCTTCTTTTTTTTTTCCTCGTCATTAGGAGTAGAAGGATTCTTCCAGTTCTGAAGGCGTGGACTTCGAGGGATAAAATAACTCTGATGAAAAGATATCTCTCATCAATGCAAAAAAAAACCCTCATCTACCTAAAAATACCTTCAATGCAAAAAAAACCCCTCATCTATCTAAAAATACCTTCAATGCAAAATAGCCTCTCATTAATCTTAAATTGCTGATGCTGCATTTGTATTATGAATGAAGAAAGATGGGAAAGTGGTCCATTAATGACAACAGATGAGTCTTACGATAATGACACTGACAGAGTAGATACACTATGCTCATACATCCCATTTAGTCTCTACTCAGTGTTGTCACAATGTATCTAGTGTGGGATTGGTTGAATGCAAATCTCCTCTGAGCCCTATCTGGCTTCATACTGCCTTAACAATATCAGACTCTTTCTGCTTCTTCCCACATCCAATTAATTCAGATTCCCTCAAAAGCCGTCCCCAAATCACACAGGAGAGAATCACTGGCCACGCGAGACTACAACGAGCAAAACATAATTTATGAAATTCTGAGCAGCGGCGTGATTGGAGATGTAATCTCCATCTGGTGTGTGCCCCCCCACCCCCTCCCTCCCATGAGACTGGTGTGTCTGACTGCCAGTGACATTACTGGAAGGAGGGCAGAAGAGGCTGCTTTATAGAGCTTGGCTCCAGATCCATTTGGCTGTGTCGTGATATCTCTTACTGTATGATGCTACTTATGGCCATTTTCCACTGATTGGTACCGGTACCAGCTCGGCTCAACCAGATACCTGGTACCATTCTTGGTATCACCTTTCAAGCGAGCTGAATTGATACCACAGATAGTTTAGAGCTATAGCAACCAGTTTAATTAAATGGTACTTTTATGCAGTGGAAAATGAAACATCCAAAACCAAACCGAGCAGAGTTAAGTAGAGTTCAGCTGATACCATTCAGTGGAAAACTGCCATATACTATCATTCAGTATATGACATTTAGTATCTATTCTATTGTCTCTATAATCTATAATATGCTATTCTATGGTGCTATATATGATATATGCTATTCTATGGTACTACTCTTACTAGATGCTATTGTATGCAACTACTTTTACTAGATGCTATTCTATGCTACTACTTTTACTAGATGCTATTCTATGCTACTACTTTTACTATACTATTCTATGCTACTACTTTTACTAGATGCTATTCTATGCAGCTACTTTTACCATGCTATTCTATGCAGCTACTTTTACCATGCTATTCTATGCAGCTACTTTTACCATGCTATTCTATGCAGCTACTTTTACCATGCTATTCTATGCTACTACTTTTACTGTATGCTGGTACTCCATTACTGTATCCTGCTATTTTAATAGTGCTGCTAGCACTATTACTGTTGCTGTTATTCACTTAATGTCTGCAATGGAGACTCTGACACGTGAGCGCTTTATTTCCAGTTATAAACGCCGAAAGCTATAAAGATTTCTTCTAAGTAACAAAAGGGCTGAGAACATCCAAATGAAATTTTTATATGGAAATGGTAAGTTAGAAATTCCCTTCTGCTCACACACACACACACACTCCCATATACACACATACACACACACTTAGAAACTCACAGAGCACGACACACACAGAGTGAGACAGATAGCGCTTCATTGTTATTCAGTCAGCAAACTTTTTTTTCCACCCAAAGCCATCAAATTACAGCATGCCCTCTCAATCTGTAAGCTCTGCTTTGGTAATAATAATATAATGTGCTCTGTTTGTCATAACGTCTAAGCTTATTATTGTACATGACAGAGCACACACTTTAATACATATTAATTATCATATAAAGAGAGAAACGATGCGAGTTGTATTATGTGAGACCTCATATTTTCACTCCAGAAAAATTAGTTTTTTTATTCTTATCTATACTTAATCACTTTTTTAAATTTCATTTTAATTTTCTCCCTGAATTCAACCACCTGTGGCATGCATAACATCTTTTTCAAACACCACTATATGAATAAAGTGTATGATTGAACGCTATTCTAAAGGGCCAATGCTCCTGCAGACCTCTTAGATGGGGGCAGATAAAGATGCCTTTTCTGTGAATGTATTCGCTGTGAGGGAAATGGGGTCAGATGAAATGCGTGACTCTTTTCGCTGTCAGGCACTCGGCATGAGAGAGAGGGATATATGTGACAGAATATTTAATCATCTCATAACCCAGATGCTATTTGAACCCACACATCAGACACTACAAAGGGATGTGTCACTCGTGTCATCTCTCTTTCTGCACTCTCTCTCTCACTCACACCTGTATGCTCTGTCTCTGTCTCTCTCTCTCTCTCTCTCTCTCTCTTTCTGACATGTACCTGTATCCTGCAGTTGCTTATATGTGCTTCTTCATGGAACAATCCTCTGCTTCCTGGGTCCTGCTCTCTGTCTCTGTCTCTGCTGTTGTACATAAAATTACCCACAATCACTTGTAAGGGGTGAGGTGGGGTGTGGGTGGGAGGTTGTCACATTATCCAGAGCTCACTAGGGTTAAAAGTTACACTCACATTTACATACATTGACCTGGACTTAGATCATTAATAAACAGCCGCTGAACACAAAGAACTGGCTGGCGCTGTTGTATGTGTATATCTGTGTTTTGATGTGACAGAGACCATAGGCTGCTGTGAGTAGGTGTGTGTGTATGTCAAGTGATAGTGTGTGACGTCTGTGTGTGTGTGTGTGTATGTGTGTCACAGAGAGCAAGAAATAGAAAGGAAGCAGATTCAGGAAAAAAAAACAGAAATGCTGGCTCTCTTGTCAAACTGTCCCGTTAAGAGGTAAAAGCCAGAGCCTCCCCTCCATCGCTCCTACAGGGGGATTACATGCAGCTTTTGCTGCTTCTCATTTCTTTCACTCCACTCCTGGCCTTAACACTGCCTCAACGCCTTGTCAAATAGATCTCTGATTTACTACTATGGTTAAGCCCCTCTCTACCATTCTCTACCATCGGAATATATTATATATGTACATGCACAGGATATAGGAGAGACTGCATTACCATTTGTTATGAAGTTAACAGAGCATGTCTGTTATTTATGGGGGGGGGGGGGGGCAGCTTCCCTCTCCCAGGAGGTTGGAATATGGAACACATGACTCAAACATACATGTTAAGGCTCTGACACAAGGACTTCAAAAACAACTGCGAGCCTATGTGACTGTGAGATGAAAGCTGTGTGTGTGTGTGCGTGTGTGTGTGTGTGTGTGTGTGTGTTGCTTCAGAGGGACACCCCTGGGATTACTACAAAGTCCAGTATCCTACAGCTACAAATGGTGGCCCAAAGACAATGTTTGTTTTTCACAAACCAATTCGCACACACAGAGAGAGAGAGAGAGAGAGAGAGAGAGAGAGAGACAGAGAGAATGACAGAGAGAGAGAGAAAGAAAGAACAGAGAAAAACATTAAACACAAAATATCACAGATGTAATGTAGACCTGTAGAACTAATATAACCCCAGTGATTTACATCATAGGTAGATAGATAATCTTAAACTCCCCTTCCTCTGCATGTGTGTGTGTCTAAGTGTGTGTACATGTGAGCACAAATCCCACACACACAGCAGCATACGGGCCAACAACAGGCTCCTCTGGCTGTGTGGCCTGATACTGACCTCTAAGCCTACCTCTGCCTCCACCTTTGACCCATGCTGTACGGACAGTGAAGTGAGGGCCCCCTCCTCTTATCTGGCTCCTCTTGCCATCTGTCTCTGGGTCTCTGTGTACTGGAAACAACCCCGCTCAATAAAATTTAACTAGCATCCCAGCACTGAAAGAAGAAAGCCGTGGCTCTGGAGTGTGTAACCGTGGGCGAGAGCCTTTGGTCTGATCTGGTCTGGGTTTACTTTCCTCTGCCAGAATATCCTGTCCAGAGAGCCCGGCCAGCACTCGGTTACCATGACGATGCAGCAGGTGTTTATTTTCCCCCCGCTGCACAGCACCCGGTGAAAGGAAGTGTCGACTCGGCTCTGCGGCCATTTTGTTGCAGTGTCCTCTCTAAGTACAAAGGATTAGAATTATATATATACATATAGGATCATTTCACTTAAGAGAGCCATTATTACTTAGGCCAACAATTAGCTGAGGTAATGCTGTTCTCATGGCTCCTTCACAAAGCAGTATCTTAGGGAATGAATCACAGTCCATTTACAACATCCGTCTGAACACATCACATGACCTGCTGGGCTGCGTCTCTTTGCCTCGACAAGGGCTACACTACTGTGAAAATTACAGTGTTGAGAGCAGCACACAGAAGGTACTGACTGGTCGTAAAGAGCTGTTTGGCTCTACCACTGACCTGAGATGAGATTATAATGAAATTGATGCAAATACAACACACATTTAAATGTCAGAGAGAAGTTGCAGCCCTCTCAACCCTGCAGTCTGGTTATAACAGGACTTGTCTTCAGTGCTCACACTGCACACTGTTAAATTCTGAATCTGAATTAAATATATCCAAAAAAATGAGGGAATTTGTCAATTTCAGTGTCAAATCTTAAACTTAAGAAAACAGTTTCTTTATCGCTAATCTGAGGTGAGGGAGCTGAGGGTATACTGAAATTGGTGGAATGCAATACAAATGTAAGATCAGTATGATGTTCCCGCCTCCTCACCCCCGCAGTCTGCTCATGACTGGTCTCTCATTGTCCTCAGTACATGTGCCGTCAACACAAACTCTTTCCTGTTCACCATGGAGACCAATCTGGCCTTTTGTGTGTGTGTGTGTTTAAACACATTGGCTCTGTTACTTAGGAAAGCACACACCAAAATAAACAGAAACACACACACACACAGACAAACACCTATGAGAAACACACACTGGGACACTCATGAGAAACACTATTTCTTCTGCTGGTTACAGTCAGTCTGTAATACTCTGTGTGCATGTGTGTCTGTGTATGTGTATATGTGTGTGTGTGTGCGTGCGTGTGTCTGTGTGTGTATGTGTGTGTGTGTGTGTGCGTGCGTGCGCGAGTGTGTGTGTGTGTGTGTGTGTTTGTATGTGTGTGTGCACAACAGCAGTTGTATCAGATAAATATTTTACCATTTGTGTGGTCCACTGTGCTTAGCAAGTAATGTATGTGTTTGCCCTGTGGTGGTGTTGCATCTTGCATGAAAACACGACACATAGAAGTGCAGAATGGTGTAACAGTCCTAATCAACAATGCATTCAAGACACCTCCAAATAGGTCACATACATCTGACTGCTATCAGCATCATACACAAGGCGGTTCAAAAACGGCCCTGACCTACAAAGTCCACACGTTTGCTCGTTGCCTCGTTTTGTTTAGCGCTATGACAGACACGGTTGTGACGTGGTGCATTACTCAAAGGCGTTGTGTATAGCCAACATAAACAGCCGCGCGCGGACAGTGTGGCTCTGTTTAAAACCAGCTCTCCTTCCTCCCTCTTGCACCCTGGCCGCAAAAAGCGAACCCTGTCAGATGGACGAAACCCAGAGGTCTCGGAGCCCCGGAGTGGCTGAGCGTGTTAAGCGTTGGGCTCGTTCCATCCTGAAGTGCAATGCGCTGCTTTAGTTAGGAGCATCTTGAGGGCTAACTCTGTCCAGGAAGACGGGAGGAAGAGAATGGTGTGTGAATAGCATGTGTGTGTGAGATGGTGTGTGAGTAGTGTGTGTGTGTGTACGAAGGGGGGTGTAAGTTGGGAAGATGAGAGCCCCCCCCCCCCCCGAGAGCACTGTTTAAATGGGCCGACGGATGGAAAATGGCCTGTGGCGAAAATGGGGAAAGAGATCTGGCAACGGAAGAAAGGAGAGAAGAGGAAAGAAGAAAAGACCACCACAGGACTAAGTGGTGGAGAGGGAGGGAGAGAGAGAGAATGAGAAAAAAGAGAGAATGAGAGAGGTAGAGAAGAAGAAAGAGCCAGACAGACAGCTAAATGGAGAGAGTGATAGAGAGAAAGAGTGATAAAACGAGAGCAGCCTGCTGTGATTTCAATCTCTCCATTCATCTTAATGTGTGGCAATGAAGCGTGCCATCACGGTGCCCTGACCCAGAGTCATTAGGCCCACAACGACCCCATCAAACACTCTGATGACCACACATTACAAAATAACAACAGGGCTCATACAGTTAGCATACTCACACACACAAACACAAAGACACACACATTACTAAAAAACTTAGCTTGTGTATGACTAAAAGACAGTATATACTTAATACATCTGTACATAACTATACTATGTACTAAACTAAACTATACTATGAATCTATATAGCACATCTGTATATTACCCTTACTATCTCTTCACCTTACATGTATATTGCTCTTCTGCCTATTTATTATTACTACTCTTATCTGAATATAATTTGCTCTTTAACTGTACATACTGCATATACTGTATATGCTGCACTTGCTGCTCTTTGCACTTCTGATTAGATGCCAAACTGCATTTCATTTCCTGTATTTATACATGTGTAATGACAATAAAGTTGAATCTAATCTAAAAATAAATCTAAAGACAGTAGCCACAATTTTAAGCACCCATGATTTCAATGATGTTTTATAGTTTGGAGTCATACTGATAATCTTGAGCAGATGTGATAGGCCTAGTGCCCACATTCTGCTCCCCTCACAGGGTCATCAAAGTTCATGCTGCATGTCCACTCAATGAAACAATGAGTTTTGTCTGTGTCTCTCCACTAAAACTGACTGTACGCATGACTGAATAAATGAGTGGCTGGCAGTAAGAGAGTATCTATGCAGTATGTCTGAGTGATTGAGTCTGTGCTCACGTGGGTATTTATACAGCACAGAAATTAGCTACTGTGCATGTGTGTGTGTGTGTGTGTGTGTGTGTGTATGCGCGCGCGCGTGTGGAAAGCCCTTGACAGACTGTATACTTGCTGTAAGGACAAATGGCTTTGTGAATATCACCAGTAGAAATGTCTGGGTAGACGGAAGCTTGTAGCCTTGATCTACAACATAAAGCATTCAAGTGTAACACTGAAGGAATTGTGTAACCAGTGAATATCCAACCCCTCAGTAGAGATTCCCTATGAGCATTGTTTGTTTGAGTGTCTGTGTGTAAGTGTGTGTGTGATTGATTGTGAGTACTGTTTGGTTGTGTCTGTGTGTGCGTGTGTGATTGATTGTGACCTGAATGAATTCTAAGCCACTGGAGTCTACTACAGCATGAGAGTGACACGTGACACGTGACCCCACAACCGGTGACCCCACAAACAGGACAATGAATCTACTGTAGAGCACACGCACGCACACGCACACACACACACACATACACAAAGCCCATATATTGAATTTTACAAGAGGAAGTACTATAAAGTCATAGTCGTCATAAATAAGTCATAACTAACAGGAACACTTCATCAACCAATCTTAAGCTGACTGGGACACTCAATATGACAGAAGTCAATACTTTGCTTTTCACAGCTGTAATGATTTGGCAACCAGCAATGACAAATGTTATATTTGACTCATCCCCTGACAAAACTGTGGTTATCACAGAGTTACCAATAGTCTGATCTCAACAGCCAGCAATCTGAAAATAAGCCTTATTCATTTTGCATTACTTAGGTTAGGCACATACAATAAACATATATGTGTATATATTATATATCACATATACGTTTACATTATGCATAGTAAACAGAATATACAGCCATGCTGTAGATTGTTAATCCACTGCTACAATGGTCTTGGTTAGACCATGAAGCAGCTTCTCCAGCTCTGAACACACACACACACACACACACACGCACACACACACACACACACACACACACACACACACACACACACACACACACACACGTCAGAGACTTCTCTTTTACATTTAGTCTAAATAGCCCCATGGTACTGCCATCCATCCAGCTCAATTAACCCAGCACATCAGGCCAGACTAATCAATTACATGGTCCTTATTAATGTCATCATCACCCCTCATGTCCTACATCTGAAAACCCAAACGGACAGCACACTACTAAAATGAAGTAAAATGCTTGAACCAAAAACCTTAACAATCCCCAATACAATACAATACAAGATGCTTGTGAAATCAGTGTAGACGCACTGTAAAAAATTATTTGCTGACTCAAAACAGTCCTCTACAGTGAAGTTATAATCTTCTCTTTAACTTGCTGCTTTGCTTTGAAGTTATGCTTGCTGTTTCAAGTTGAAAGCACATAAAAACACAATGTCATAGAATGGAGGTCAACACAATAAGATGCCTTGACTAAGCCAGGACGAGTCAGCAAATATGCCTTAGATTGCATCTGAAGATATGGCAATGTCAATCAACTGAGCGAAGACACAAATACTGTACACACACACACACCACTCTTTGGTTTCCGTCTTGACTGACATAACACCTGTGAAATGTGCACAGTTACCTGGGTATAGTACACGTCTGAAGTCAAGAGAAATGTCAATCAATTGAGCGTGCGTGTACACACACACACACACACACACACACACACAGACACACACACACACAGACTTTCCAGTTTCTGCCTGTACTCACATCCAATCATCATCATGGCGACAGCGAAGATCTTCTCTCCGTCGGTGGTGGGGGCGATGTTTCCAAAGCCGATGCTGGTGAGGCTGGTCATGGTGAAGTAGAGCGAGGTGATGTACACAGAGTCCTTGCTGGGTCCGCCCTCCCACTTGCCTGTGCCGCTGACGTTGAAGCGGTACGGTGTGCCTACTGTCTCGCCCAGCATGTACAGCCAGCTGTCGGTGCGTACCTGGTTGTGGTCCTCGTCGATGACCTCGTAGTCGCCGATGCTGTACCAGATGCAGGCGAGCCAGTGGGCGGCCAGGCCGAAGACGCAAACCAGGAGGACGAGCACGGCGGCGCCGTACTCGATGTAGTGGTCCAGCTTGCGCGCCACCCGGCCCAGGCGGAGCAGACGCACCACCTTCAGGGAGCTGAAGAGAGAACTGATACCCTGAGAGAGAGAGAAGGAGGGAGGAAGGGAGCGAGGGAGCAAGGGAGAGAAGGGGGAGAAAGAGAAAGACAGAGGGAGAAAAAGAGAGAGATATATAGAGACATGAGAGAGATAACAAGAGATGCAGAGACAGACAGGAAAAGAGAGGGATAGAGGCAGAGACAAAAGAGATAGAAAGAGAGAGAGAGAAAGAGAGGCCAAAAAACAGAGGCCAAATCAAAGAGAGGAAGAGATAGAGAGACAGAGAGGGAGACAGAAACAGAGAGAAAGATAAAGAGAGGAGGACCAAGAAAGAGAGAGAGGAAGAGAGAGAGAAAAAGGAAGAGTCAGATGTGAAAAATGAGCGAATGGCTTCTGACAGACAGCAGCAGCAACAGCTTACAAAAAAGAAATAAAACACCTCTGCAGAACACAGAGATGTGGATGCATGGTGTGTGTGTGTGTGTGTGTGTGCGCATGTTTGAGTGTGTAGTTGCTTTGCAGGCTCTGACGTGTTATGGTGAATAAGTTCAGGGGATTAGCAATGTTACAGTCATTGCGGACCACACAAACTATAGATGGTTTAGCTAATGTGTTTTTCAGTGTGTGTGTGTGTGTGTGTGCATTACACTGATGATGCCTTATTTGGTTACAATCCCAATGTGTCTGTTATTGAATGTGTGAGTGGTCTTTGCAAGACTGGATCTATAATCACTATGCCCTGGACACAGGCCCAGACATTCTTTTAGTATTGCCATATAAATTTCTGACCATAACAAATATTATTGGGAGCGATTTTGCTTATTGAGAGTTATAATAAGTGTCTCAGCACTGGCAGGGAACATTAGTCAGACTAAGGCCCTCTGTTGTAGCTGTCTTGTTTAATTAACCTTATTATGGAGCTCCCACGGGCAAATTAAGAGTTTAGACACAGACATTGAATGGTAGGAAGTTAATTGTTTAAAAGGCTTGTGCCTTTTGTGCCAAGACGGTGTTTGTGAAGAGATTGGCGGGTTGTTTTAAATGTTTTCTTACAAATGAACAAATGGGAAAAACATTATTTTCTACATTGTTCTGAACCTTTATTAAGATTATTTTGAAGTCATCATGCAATTCTGTCTAATATTCTGTGTTATAAATTGCCTTTCAAAATGGGTTTTTTATTCAGTAGGATTCAATGCTCACGTGGGAATGAAGTGAATAAAAACTCAACACCCATC
>JAIFZK010000012.1:11500000-11562500 GCA_027481765.1 Tenualosa thibaudeaui | reverse complement strand
GGTGGGGGTGGGGGGGTCAGTTTCTACTCTCTCCATTTTGTTTATGATGAACAAAATTGATCTGTGTTTGGAATCTGTGGAATGAAACTAGTATTTTAACTAATCTATCTATCCCAATAAGGAAAAGCTAGAGAGGTGTACAATCTATTTACTTACTTAAATGTATTCTTTTTGGTGCTAAGAATGAACTATTCTTTGAAGGGGCCTGGATGACAGTCACTCATCACCTCCATATGTAATGCAAGGACCTACCTATCTTTGGTTGGACAGCAAAATGCCCATTACACGTGCACTTGGCTCAGGGGTCCACAGACTAATGACAAATATCTCATGCGAGATGAAGGCCACGATTTGTTTTAATCAGGAATTTTATGAGCTAATTAATTTAGTGAGATGCTTGTTTGTTTATGATGATGGTTGTTAACCTCCTTCACAGATCACAGCTTCATTCAATTTGACTTGATGAATGTCAAGCAGGGCACATTTCAGATTGTTTCAGGTGTACATCCTTTTCCAAACTGATTTGTTTTCTGTGCAGCGTTTGAATCCCTTGTGCCATTTTGTCAAACAACAATTAAGAGTACAGGTACATTTTCATTAATTCAACTGCTTTAGACAATGCACAAGCTGCTTTAGACCATTCACACATGCTGACAGGGTGATCGCCCTTTAAGGTCCTGTTTACACATATCTAGATATTTTTATATCCATTTTGTTTTTGTTTTTTTTTATTGTGTTTACACATATCCAATGGAATCAGTGTTTTGAAAAATCAGCACATTGGAGGGCTTTTAAAAAAATATCAGTTTGAGGTGGCTCAAGTAGCACAATGTAGTTTGTTTACCATGAAACCACAGTTCATGGAGTCTCATTGCCAATGCACGCCTGGAACACAGGTAGGGGTGAGACACAGGTAGGAGTGAGACTCAGGTAGGTGTCAGACACAGGTAGGAGTGAGACTCAGGTAGGAGTCAGACACAGATAGGGGTGAGACTCAGGTAGGAGTCAGGCACAGGTAGGGGTGAGACTCAGGTAGGAGTCAGACACAGGTAGGGGTGAGACTCAGGTAGCAGTCAGACACAGATAGGGATGAGACTCAGGTAGGAGTCAGACACAGGTAGGGGTGAGACTCAGGTAGGATTCAGACACAGATAGGGATGAGACTCAGGTAGGAGTCAGACACAGATAGGGATGAGACTCAGGTAGGAGTCAGACACAGATAGGGATGAGACTCAGGTAGGAGTCAGACACAGATAGGGATGAGACTCAGGTAGGAGTCAGACACAGGTAGGGGTGATACTCAGGTAGGTAGTAGAAACACTCTTAGCTAGGAGAAAAGAACCTCATATCACTGATCCCTAAAGAAACTTTCTTTTCTGCATGCTGCATTTTCCACACACACAAACACAGCACACAACGAGTAGTGAAGCACACACACAAATCAGGAGCAGTGGGTAGCCATCTCTTGCAGCACTCTGGAAGTAGTTGGAGTTTAAATGAGTTTAAGTGGGGTGTAATTGTACCTCAGCCATGAACATAGACATGTGAGAATGATGTTCAACCACTGTCCCTCACCCATATTTGTCATCAAACTTATTATGTAACTTGAACAGCAGACTTTACATTTTCTCTCAACGATCATCAACACTAAGAGGCTTTAAATCAGACTCAACGAACATAAATAGAAGAGACAAGTCAAACGTAAAACTCTGTTCCCAACACAGTCAGCTAGTGTCTGCAGAGCCTGGTGGTAGAAGTGCTATGCTTTTCTACCTGATGGAAATTCAATCTCAATCCAACAAGCCTCTGCAGTGCACAATGTGAAGCCCTGCTCTAAAACAACACATGCGTAATGCCACTTTGGAACACACTGTGGCTTTGTTTTCCAATTCATTTGAAGGAAAATAGTCTTTATAGTCAAACTATATCCAATATAGTATCCAATGGATCCAAACTATATCCAAAGCAACTTACAACTTGTCAAGTATCAATTGTTCAGGGCCAGTCTCCCCTAGAGCAACTTAGGGTAAAGTGCCTTGCTCAAGGGCACAACGGTAGCAGCTGGGATTGGAACCCACAACTCTTCAGGCTACTTGCACGCTAGGTTCCTTAACCCCTACGCTACCACCGCCCTAGTCTTATGAGGGAGAGACTGGAAAATCTGTCACTCATACTTGCTGACAGCAAGGTTTTGCACCACACTGTTCCAGAAAGGAAAGCTGGCAGGACACAACTTCAGCAACATTATCACCAAAAAACACCAGCTAGCAGGCTGGCAAGCTTTTATTAGTACCACTGCCAGCTGTGATTTTGTTGGTGTTTAGATGCCTTGTGGGAGGTTATCTCACAAGTGTAACATCAAAATGTGTCACAGCTGTTTGAACAACCCACCCTCATGAAGCACATCAATCCATGGAAGCCTCTAAGCAGGGTCCTCTTGCTCCTCCAGTCAGCCCCACACTGAGTGACTGCATTCATATCCTCAGATATGCAACCTTCAGCACCCTGCATCCCATGTCTTATACAGCAGAGTGTAAGAGTCATACCACACCTGACACAGAAACACACACTCACAGACTTGCACATGCACACACACACACACACACACACAGACTCAGACACACACGCACACAGACACACGTGCACATGCGCTCGCACACACACACACACACGCAAACACACACACACGCACACACACACACACACACACACACACACACACACACACACACACACACAGTCCCCTAGAGTCAATGATGCATTACAAACACACACACACACACACAAACACACACACAGGGCTCCCCTCTGCCCTGTGCTACTCCTCTGGGCTAGGTTCAAAGCCAGCAAAGCCGTCTGTACTCAGGCCTGATAGAGTCGTGGACCTAATCAAAGGAAATTAGTGCTGACAACTCCACTGAAAAGCCATGTGCCCAGGGGTGACATGAAAGCTGTGTGGGCGTGTTTGTGTGCGTGTGTGTGTCTGTGTGTGTATGTGTGTCTGTGTGTGTGTATGGATTTGCAAGTGCCTGTATGAAATTATGTCAGACAACACAACGTTCCCCTTTGTGTACAATATAATGTTTATTTGAAATAAAACTATATAAAAGAAAAAAACTGACGCTTGATATAAATAGCCATTAAAAATGAGTCTCTGTGGTATATGTGTGTCTGAATTATTTACTAGGTTAGTCGATGATCATCCCTGTGGATAGTCTATTCAAAATCCTATCAAAAGCACCCTGCTTGCTCACAGGTTTTACTGAGGCTGTGAATCAAGCGTGAAATTAAAATTTATTTGAGAAGTTAAAAGTCGGAGTAATTTGTGTATGTGTGTGTGTGTGTTAGTGTTCAGGCTCAAATGTGTATGCATAGTATGCTGTTTTACTGTGTGTGAAAATGTGCTTTCTGATAGGGTGAACAAATGCTGTCACTATAAACCGAATTTGTCCTCTGTCTCATTCTGCCGAGTGGTCTACAGACACCAGAGCTATGCTGGCATTTTTCACAGCCGAATTTTCCTCCCTGGCATTGATCTGAGGGTGCATGAAATGCAAGCGGGCAGCTTTGCTTAAGTCATTAGGCTGTGAGAGATTGATTGTGATGGAAACTTTAGGAGAGCTCAGCCTCATCTGAAATCAGCTGGCTGCCATGCTGACTATCGATCGTAGACAAATCTATACGTCTCACATTCAGCCATCACCACACACACATCCACTGACACACACACATATACACACACACGTATCCATGCATCCACTCACGCGTTCAGCCATCAACACACACACACATCCACTGACACACACACGCAGAAAAGTAAGCACACATACACATACACACACACACTCACTAATGTATACGCACCTACAAACAAAGACCCACATGGTAGTGAAAGTCAGAGAGAGCCAAAAAGAGAAAGTGTGTTATTTATCTGTGTCTGGGCTTTATGTTTTGGGGTATGGGTCTCTAGAAAGGAGGGAGAGAAAGACAGATAGAGAGAGAAAGAGGGAAAGCAAGAGAGCTATAGCCAAACATCTCCATGCAAGAGCCAAGAAATACACTTAATTTCTGAATAGTGACAACCAAAGGAGCTGGTCTAAGTAGTCTTATCATGATTTAAATCCCTGTGTGATTCATTGTGCTAACAACACTCTTTAAGTAAGTTGTTCTGTCGTGAACTCCAGTCCCAACTGAAGGTCAAGACCTGAATAATCATACAATTGAAAATGAAATTGACTCATTTGTAACCCTCAAAATAGAATTCGACCACAAACGTGAAAACAATTAGCTGGCTAATTAATTCCAATGCGTCTCTCTCACACCCAAGAGAACAGTGCCCAGATGAATAGATGTTCAATATGCACCCACGACCCACATGTAAGAGAGATAATGTGGGCTGTTGTATGTAAGCCAGGTCACTGACTAGTGTGGGACTGCAGGATTTTTTTTCCAATGGCAGGTCGATGTGTGAATTAACCCCCACTGTTTTATAACTTTGTCTTTTTTCTATCTGGGTGTATGCACCCCTGAACACAGATAGTCTAGTCCAGGACAATGGGCAAGTACCTAAAGCATTTCTTCTGTATCAGCGTATGAGGGCTTGATTCTGGTCTGCATAAAGGGGGATCTTCCCCCCTCCCCTTTGCAAAAATAGAACACAAAACGAATGTTTGTGCCTCTCACTCGGCTTTTACCCTCTCTGGTTGCCCTCTCTACTGAAAGGGAAAAGAAAGATTGTCTTGCTCATACACTGAGACCCTGGATCTCCCCATGAAGGTTAATTTCATGGTCCTGCGTCTCACTATGACGGGCCGATGATGGCTACTGTGGTCTTTCTTCCCAACTGCTTGCCTTGTGTGTGTGTGTGTGTGTATAAGCACATGCCTGTGTTCCAACACATATCTTTGGTACAGAAATTATTTACACGTGCTGGATCAATGGCAACATAACAGTGATAAATAATGATGTCAGTGATGGGACTGCTGTTGTGTGACATTTGACCTCCTAAGGAATCCAATCCGACCACAAACAGCTGGGGAGGACTGGTGAGACAGAAGAAGCAAGTCAATCTGAAGAGATGGGCTTTGTCCTCTTAATACTGCACTCTACATTTGTAAGGCTCTAGTCTGTATGACATGCAATGGGATGAAAGAAGGACTAGATGGGATTGGGCAATGGGATGGGCAATGGGACTAGAAGGACATTAATGACACTGAGCATGAAGTATTTTGTTTTTATTAGTAAAAGTAATTAAAAATAATTGTAAAAAAATCATACAATGTATATAATCTTATATGAAAAATGAGTGGAGTGGAGTGGACTGTTGAGAAAGTTTGTCAGTAACATAATTTCTTTACAATAATGTTTGTGGAATAATTGACAAAATTGGAAAATAAACTGTCATTTACAGACAAGCTCTGCATAGTCCCTCTGAACCACTACTAACTACTCAACCAATTTACGCTTAATTGCCCCCTGCAACATGTCAATAAATTAGCAAATATTGGAACTACCACCTGTCAAATTAGATTCCTCAATTTGGCTTCAAATGAGAGCCTGTATACAATGAAAAGGCTGGAAAATATACAGTAGAAATTAGTAAGTCAAAACAGTTTGAGCAAACATCACAGAGGTTGCACTGTAGGTTACTGTTTCCTTTTAGAGGTGCATTTTAAGTCCTAAAACAATAGCCATGGGAAAAGAGGCACACAATTGACAATCCCTTCAACTGAATTAGAAGCACTGATTCCTACTAGGTGCACTTCATTTACTTTGTCATGTTAGCATCGCTAACCCTAATTCCTCCTGAGGGAGCCTTTTCGATCCAGTGCAGTGGCTGAGGCTGAGGAAGTAGCAGGCTAAAGTTGCTAGCATCTCCCTAAGACAGCCTAGAAGCGTACTGTGGCCTGGTGGAAGGGGGGCTGCTGAGGAGAGGGGGTGCTGGGCTGGCCTCCGCCATCCTCTTCTCCTCAGAGAGCTCATTTAAACGGAAGCAGTCCCAAATCCCCACACACACAATTAAACCAGATGTCTTGAAAAGGCACTGGAATAGAACGTTGGCAAGCTTCTGAAGGCATGTGCAGGGGCGGGAACGGTGGGGGATAGGGGAGCACTGAATCTTTCTCCTCCTTTTTCTCTTCCTCCTCCTCTTTTTCCACTACCCTTCTTTCCCTTGCCTTGTTTTCCCCATCTTCTTAAGGTAACTGGCTTTAACAGCACAGTGATATGGTTGAGATACAACCAAATATGAGAGACACATCACATCATCACAAACAACGAGAGAGAGAGGGAGGGAGAGAGAGAGAGAGACTAAGAAGTGAGGGAGAGAAAGAAAGAGAGAAAAATCGTCAAATATACAGCCACAAATCTCAACTAGAGTTTCCAAGTTGTAGTAGTATGCCTCTGTGGAATTAAGAATGTACCTCTTGAGATATCACATTCACGAACATATGTGATAATAGTAACCTTGAACCTTGAAGTAAATATACCGCCCAAATTGAAAGCATGTACCTCAAAGTTTACATGCTCAAGGAAGGGATTTCCATGGTCTCAATTACCTTGAGCCTTGACCTTCAACTTCCAAAATCCAACCAGTCAATCTCTGAGTCCAAGTCAATACCAAAGTTAAAGACATACCAGGCAAGCCTGCAATTTTTTTTATCTCTGAAGCTCCCCCTACAGATGCTGGTTTAAAAACAAAAATAGCAACAACCTTGTACATTCCCACCATCTATGTAAACCAAAGAATAGGAACCAGCAATGAACAATTTTTGAAGAAATTATGAGGTCATAAATGCAATCTCAATTTCATTCAGTTTCAGTTTCGTTTAACATTTGAGCACTGATTTCATACTGTATATGCTGTAACTGCGTGATTAAGTGTGAGATTTTACCCCGTAATGAGCTATTCAACCATCAAAGTGACTACGAGGCTGGTAAACTAACCTAAAAACAGCATGAAATGTTGCCAATGTACCTTTAAAGAATATGCATTCATATGACAACACTGATCATTGATCTCATATGATCTTTGACCTCCAGAAACAAGGTCTTTGCAAGGTCATTTGAAAAATGCCTTAAAGGAATTCTTGGGATTTGTCTTTCACAAGAATGGGACTTCCATGGTCCCACTGCCTTTGAACCTTAAACTATTTAGTCTATCTCTGAGTCGAATTGAACATTCATACCATAAGTTAGACACATGCCTCAAGGAGACTGCGCTCATGAAATAAGGACGGACAGCTAGATGTCTGTACGCACAGACAGACATCCCAAAAGCATAATGTCTCTTGGATATCATTGGCCCAGAGACATCAATAAAAGACATACTGCTTCCAGCCTTGACTATTACTGGTGCAGAGGCCCTAAAAACAAACAGATGTACCCAAATGGTGGATTGCAGTGGTGGATTCGGTGCGCTTCTCTTTACTTTCCCAGGCTAACGCTGGATAGTGGTGGCTGTTCCCTATCTAGTAGGACTAGAAGGGACTAAGGGAGCGATTAACCCCACAGACCCCCACAGACGAGCTGCTGCAGCATGCCCAACACTACTGTTACTGCACAGCAGAGGGATAGGCATGGTCTCCTTATTATGAAGGAGAGGAGGCAGAAGTGGTCTGTGTGTGTGTAAGAGAGAGAGAGGGAGAGAGAGAGATAGGAATAAAGAATCTGGGAGAGAACGTGAGAGAGAGAGAGAGAGAGAGAGTGTGTGTGTGTGTAAGTGTGTGTGTGTGTGTGAGCGTGTGTATGTATGAGAAAGAGAGAGAGAGAGTGAGAGCAAGACAGTGTGTGTGTGTAAGGGAGAGAGAGAGAGAGAGAGAAAGAGAGAGATTTATTTTTCTGAGATCTCAGTGTGATTTCTACCACCTGTGAGGAGTGCAGCTCTAGGCTTGGCTCTGCCTCTCTCTCAGGTGGAGAGGCTGTGACAGTTTGGGGATCAAAGGCTATAGCCCAAGTCCCATCTTGCCTCTGACTCATACACAGGTGCATACACACACACACACACACACACACACACACACACACACACAGACAGACACAAACAGGTACAGAGACAGAGAGACAGAGAGCGGCACATGCTGCAAAGATGTGAAAAGAAGCAGACTAATGACATATTCACATATCACAGATTCGTATTGGAGCCCCAACTGACTGATCATGTTCAAGGCTAACTTTAAGCACTGCTTTTGACACTGAGAAAAAAATACAGCCAAGCATTCTACAAGTGATATTTCATCAACATTCAAGCATGTCTCAGTGTGTGGCTAATTCTTTATAAAATGACTTGCACCAAAGTTAAAAGCACAGACCTTATGATAAGTGACAAAAATTGTGTGTGTGTGTGTTTTCCGCTAATGCTCCCAATGTCTTAGCCAATCAACCTGATCATACACTCTGAACATCAGTCATAGTGATCTGGAATAACCTGCTCTAGGTTTCTCTGGGGTGAGAACATCATCACCACCATAAGTCTCTGGAAGACAAACACTGGCCGTTCTGCTCCTTGTTAATTTATTCATGCTGGCGCGTGTTAACGTGTGTGTGTTGCTTCAAGTGAATTAAGTATCTCTTTCCATTGGTTCTGAAAACAGTCATATTTATTGTCGGTTTATCACTGTTGCTTACAGAAATATGTCTGTGCTCTATACAGTCCAAGAGTCCATAAGTGTGCGTGTGTGTGTGTGTGTGTGAGAGAGAGAGAGAGAGAGAGAGAAAGAGTAAGAGACAAAAGGAAAGAGAGAAAGGCCGTGTCGGTTTGAAAATGAGTAGTGCTTTGCTGAGCAGTTGTAAACCCCTTGGGTCTCTTTCAGAGTCAGAAAATGAAGGGCCGTTTTAAACCCTCCATTAATCAATAATGTACAAAAAGATTTATAGCCTGCCAAACTAGGCTTGACATTCCCTAATATGTGCTGTTGCAAAATTATCTGTGTGTGTGTGTGTGTGTGTGTGTGTGTGTATTTGTGAAATGCAGAGATATTAAAGGAATGAATCAGGCTGCATACAATGTGCCAATACCATCTTCTTGCCATCAGATCCTGCCAGGTCATGAACGGCGCCTCTACCTAATTGTGTCCACAAACCTATGCAAACTCAGAGATCCCCCTATCCCCTCCCCACACACACACATACACACAACCCACTACCCACCCTCTACCCACCATGTCAGTGTCCCTTCTCTGTAACACATAAACCCAATTGTCACTGACCTCATCCACGTTCTCGAAAGCGTTGATGACATCGTAGGGCAGGCACGAGAGCAGGTCGATGACAAACCAGGTCTTCAGATAGTTCATGCGGATGAGCTTGGGGTCGGAGATGACCTCGCCGGCCGGTCCGACGAATGTGGTGTGGAAGTTGAGCACGATGTCCACCAGGAAGATGACGTCCACAATGCTGTCCACCACCAACCAGGTGACGTTGTTCTGCTTGGTCTTGAAGGAGACGTTGTAGGGCACCATGATGGCCGTGTAGAAGGTCAGGATGAGGATCACCCAGTCCCACGTGGTCTTGAAGGCGCAGTAGTGCAGGATGATGTGCGGCGGCGTCTTGGGCGTCTCCTGCTTGTACTGAGGCAGGATGTCCGAACCCAGCTGCAGCACCTGGGTGGGTCAAAAGTAGAGGGAGGGAGAGAGAGAGGAAGAGAGAGAGAGACAGAGAGAGAGACAGCCTCAGTAATACAAGTATCCACACACGAATGCTCTCAGAGAATTTGGTGAGTGGGCTCATTGAAGGTGTTATAGGTGCAGAAATTTGTGTACACATGTAGTTTGTGTTCGTAAGTGTGTGTGCATGTGTCTTTCTGTGTTTGTGTCTGTGTGTAAGTGTGTCACAGGTATTCTGTATGAGAGTGTGTGTGTTTGTGTGTGTGTGCATGCAAGTGTGTCAGGAATTTGTTGTATCCAAGTGTATCTGTGTGTGTGCGTGTGTGTGGCGGGGGGTATGGGTGTGTCTGCTTGTGTGTAAGTCTGCATCTATATTTGTGAGTGTGTGCGCGTGCGTGAGTGTGAGTGTGTTGCTGTTTGGCAGTATCCTTGCCGCAATTCCTCACTTCTGCATGGTGTGTGTGTGTTAATGCGCACTGTGTGTGTGTGTGTGTGTATGTGTGTGTGCCAGCATGGCTCCATCTCTAAGCCCTGCTGTGGCGATTAGCCGAGTCTCTCTCTCTCAGCACGCCGCCACTCACTGATCACTAAATCTTATGGTGAAGCTTCAGCAGGGTGGCATTGCTTACACACACACACACACACGCACTCCTCCTGCACACGTATACATCACACACACACACATGCAAATACAATAACGGTGGGATTTAGAATCTGAATGCACCACTGTTACACATACACACACACACCATCCAATGGACCACACATACATTTGACCTATGACCTCTGAGCTCATCTCCCTAAGCCTTGGCCCTGAGTTATGACTGTGTCTGTGACCTACAAATCTCATCCCAACACAAACCAGCACACAGCGGGGGCCACATATCTGTGCAGTGTGTCAAAATATGCAGTATGTCTGTATCTAAAGTGTACGAAACAGTGAAGTGTTGCTAACACAGTCCAGGGCTGGTACACAGAGGTAAAGTTAGGTCAGTAGGACGCAGGAGCGTCCAAACAAGGAGCCTCACCAGGCAGCAAAGTAATACATGGAAATTCTGTGGCAAATCAATTCATCATGTGACACACACATAAATAAATGTACACCACACAAGACATACACACACATACACACAGACACTCTCGCTCACACACATTTACATACACACACACACAGACACACACTCTCTCTCTCTCACACACACACATACACACATATACACAGACACACGCTCTCTCTCTCGCACACACACATACACATACACACACACACACACACAGACACACACACTCTCTCTCTTTCGCACACACACATACACATACACACACACACACTCTCTCTCTCTCGCACACACACATACACACACACTCACTCACACACACACGCACACACACACACACACTTACACACATAGATACCTCAGCCAGGCGAGAGTGCTTGTGGACATTTTCTCCTTTGTGGACAGTTGGCTGTAGCTGCTGCAGAACCCCTCGACTGCTGGTCAGGGCACGAGTCAGACGGGCAAACTTGCCCCAGCCTACAGACAGAGGAACTGGCTAGTGAGAACACTACAGCACACAAACACACACACACACAAACACCCCCCCCCCATTCCCACACACAAAAAACACACAAAGCAAGGCAAAAAAGGCAGAGCATCCTTACACACACACACACACACACACACACCTTTAGAAGAGTCATCTTCAATTGGCTGTTTGAAGGCTGTGATGTCACTGAAGGTGCAGAGAAAGAGCACCACTTTCTCTTGTTCATTTCGGATAGGTGCTATCCTCATAAAAAACCACACCGGTGTACCTGTACACACACACACACACACACACACACACACATTATAATTCTCTTATTTATCTTAGCACAGGGTAAGAATTACAGATCCAAACATTAATTAGTATGTCTCAGAATTAGATCTGATGCACACACACACACATATATATATATACAGAGAGTTAACAGGTGGGCTGTATAAATTGACTCTCAATCCCTTTAGTGTTCTCTTCCCTCTCCCTGTCTACTGACACAGCTAAAGTTGTGCTCCTACAGAAGTAAAAATGTTCTTGGCTCTGTTTGAACTGCTTATTATGCATATTCATGCTTGTCTGTTGAATGCATTAGCACGATAAAGAAGATCAGAGAGCCCAGCCAACTGTGAGTGTGTGCGTGTGCGTGTGTGTGTGTGCATCTCTGTTTGACTGTGTGTGTTGTCACTCACGATTCTTCTTGTACATGAGAATCTCGAACGAGTTCATCTCGTAATTTTCAAACGTCATCCGAACTTTGTCCGTCGTGTCCTTGTCAGTGAGCTCTCCATACATGAAACTGAGAGAAGTGGAAGACAGAGGGAGGGTGTGGAGAGAAGGAGGGAGGGCAAAAAGGAGAAAGAAGAGCAAAATAAAAACGAGTGATGCAGCCAGCCACAACTACACAATCAAATTAAAGAAAACAAATAATCAAATAATGTTCAAAGCCCCTATGAGCAAATCTATTTCAGATATAGTATGATGACTGTACCAAGAAAGCTGGTTATGCAGTTGTAAGTGTGTGTGTGTGTGTGTGTGTGTGTGTTTGTGTGTGTGTGTGTCTGTGTGAGTGTGTCTGTGTGTGTGTGTGTGTGTGTGTGTGTTTATGTGTGTGTGTGTGTGTGTGTGTGTGTGTGTAAATCTAAGTGCTATTAAACAGGGGATCGTGACAGGTCCTGGAGCACCTGGCGTAGCTGTCACTGTTTTGGCTGGTAAATGCTCATTGTGGCGCAAAGCTAACTGATTTCCCTCTCACCTGTCTGTCTGCCTGGCTCCCACAGGAGCGGTTAGCCTAGCACTCGCAGGCACACTGATGGCCACAGGGACCCCAGAGGAGAGATGCAGACAGGCGAGGAAGAGGAGGAGGAGGAGGAGGAGGTGGAGGAGGCCACAAGCAGAGAAGTGACACACAGCCCACGGAGACTGGGTGACTCACAGAGGCTCTGTCACACACCGCTATAAAGTGCTAATCCCCACTGAGACACACCGTTACACCAGCTCTCTCTTTCTCACACATATACAAACACATACACACGCACACACACCATTATATCATCTGATCACATGCATGCACCATGACAGGTAAGAGGCCAGCTCAGACAGCTCAACACCCACCATCATCCCATCCCATGCTCAGTTTTTCTGTTGAGTTGTTTTCTTACCCTATTTTGTTCATAAACACACACACACACACACATACACAAAAAAAATAATAAAATACTGTACAGTTTCTCATTTGGTAGTACTGTGCTGTGCTTCTCAAAAGCTCTTTCTTCTTAAATTCTTTCTTTATTACTTTCATACTATCTTTCTCTCTCCCTCTCTTTCTCGCTCACTCTCCTCTTCTGTGTGCTAGGGAATGCTGTGTTCCAACAGCTCTATAAATACAGGTTTTCTCTTTGAACTGCTCTCTGCTGCGCCTCTAATGAGCTTGTCTTCAGTACAAGGACCAAGACAAACCTGACGCCTGTCAGCCCCATCAAGACTCGCCATTGATGAGAACTCACTCACGCAGACACACATGCACACACTTGTGTACACATGTGTAAACACACACACGCACACAAACATTCATACACATGGATATACCATACACAGTCACACACAGATACACACTCTCACACACACATGCATCCACAACAACGCAAGCACGCACAAATTTCTACAAAGACAAGCACACATCAAACCACACACACACACACAAACACACATACACACACACACACACACACACAGTGTCACAGTATCAACCTCTACATCAAGAGCAAAGCTCTTTGTTGTTTCTCAGTCAATGTGGCGGCAGGCTGGTGTTGCTGGCGTGCCATCACAGTACACGAGCTGAGTGATGGAGCCTTGATCTTGTCTAATTGGAGACGATGGAGGCCACCACTGTAGGCAACGGCTGCACTGTCAGCGCCACAACGGGGGAGATCACACTAAAGAACTGCATGAGCTCCCCTCAGTGTTCTCCCCTCCCTCTCCCTTCTCATCTGATTCATCGCCATTTAGTCTAGATGCTGATGCTGGCGGAGAGAAGCTCAGCTTTATCCATTTCAAAGTCCTCTAAGAACTCTCCCTCTTCATGCACACATGCTCTCTTTCTCTCTCTCTCTCTCAGCTGTTGAGTCGCAGTGTTGTTCTGCTAATCCTGCATTGTTTTGTAGAAAACCCAGCTGTATGCAAAGTCACCTTGCTCTTGTAAGTCTACAGTGTGTGTATGTGTGTGTGTGTGCGTGTAGTGTGTATTGGTGTGCAGCTGTGTGTGTTCTGTGTATTTGTGTGTGTATGGAGAGCCTGCTCTCTCTCTCTCTATCTCTCTCTCTTTCCCTCTAGAAGGCTGCAGGGGGCAGATTGAAATTCGACTCATCTGCAGCTCCAGCTCCAGCTCCAGCAGATGCCGTCCCACGCCACAGCGCATCACTGGAGTGTGACCAGACAATAAGCAGTTACTGTACACGTCTAACAACATTACTGTGCCTATTTCTCAAAGAATGCTGCTTGGAATTGCACTCGGTGTAACCAGAAGAAGTAGGTGGGGAGCTTAGAGGGGAATCTATCAGTGAACAATATCAGGGAAGTCAGAGGATATCAATATGGTTACTTGCAATTGAGAAAAGATAAGAAATGGAGTGGGGGGGGGGTTCAATAGAGGTGCAAGAGGGATGGGTTATGTGTGATTACCTGCATGAGAGTAAAGGAGAAAAATGAACAGGGTGGGTGTTGAAACCAGGTGAGTAAAGGTGGGAGGTGATGGGGCTGGTTACCTACAGGTGTGTGGGTGATTCAGTGGGGGCTGAGAGTTCTTACCTGCAGGTGCTGCTCTTCTGCATGACTTCTGCCCGGTGGTATCCAGACAGCTTGCAGAAGCCATCGTTGCTGTAGACGATGGGCCAGTCCACGATCTGAGCATTGCCCAAGACAAAGTTGGTGTCTGGTGCAAGGAGAGATGCAGAGTGGAGGGGAGAGGAGCAGAGCAGAAAAGCAGGTGATAGAAAGGAGGAGAGAAGAGAAAAGAAGAGAAGTGAAGAGAAGAGAAGACAAGGGAAGGGAAGAGAAGAGAAGAGAAAAGAAGAGAAGAGAAGAGAAGAGAAGGGAAGAGAAGAGAAGAGAAGAGAAGAGAAGAGAAGAGAAGAGAAGAGGAAAGGAAAGGAAAGGAGAGAAAAGAGAAGAGTCAAATGCCACCCTCAGGTCAGGCCCGCCAGTTAACTGGACATACCAGGGGGAGAGGATGGGAGAAGTGTTAAAGTCACAGCACAATGGAAGCCACTATGTGAGAAAGTAAAAGCATAAGAAAAGAGAAGCAGCCCCCCCCTCCCCAACTTCACCAGTCTGCCCTGACAGCCTCCACAGAGCGAGGAGCTTCACAGAACCACAGGCCACACCTGGTTGCTATGTCACACGTCATCTCCAAAAATGCTGATGTCACACTCAAGAAGGAGAGCTCCTGGTTTCCTTCTGCAAACAACTCTGTTGCCATCACCATACTGCCTCCATGACTCAGACAAAACACCTTTTGCAGTGTTCACCCACCCCCACCCCACCCAAAAAACAGACACTTCAGTAATACATTTCCTCATCAGAGACTTTGCCACATTATGATATGTTCAGAAATGGTGTAGAAGGTTCCAGAGAGGCAGATAGTAGTGTGAATGCAGTGGCAACATTGCATGAATTTAGTATCTACCTACATTCTAAAGAAATGTAGTGAAATACAATTCTGTAATGAAATACAATTCTAATGAAAAATTGACCACCATTTTCATAGTTTCCTTCTAGAACATAAGGGGCTTGTTATGCCATGGGGATGACAGAAGATGTGATTCTTAGTACTGTGTAGCTACTGCTACTTAGCGCATCTATGCTCTGGCATATTCTAGGTTTTGCTGCAGGCCAGCCCAGTAGACTATTGAGCAACAGAGCTGACAATAGCATTTTGGAGTTAGAATTTTGCTTTAGCATATGGAGCTCTCGCTGTGTGAAGTGTGCAGCTTTTGGAAAAGCAAGCTCATTGTAAAATTAGACAACAAGTGATTCAATATGGCACGGATTAGTTGCCTGTAATCACCATCACAAATGGTTGACATTGGGCCCTTTACATCGGTAAGAATAATCCCACAAAAGTTCAACAGCACACATGACAACTGAGGAAAATGCTTTGTGATCTCATATGCCTCTCCAAACACATACACACGCACACACACACACACGTCTTTGATGTCTTTACAGATTGTGTGACAGAGTGTTTCAGATTCATCCTCAGTGTTGTGTGTGTGAGTGTGAAGTGTGAAAGAGAGAGAGCAGGCCTGCTGGACGATGCACAACCAAGTTAACCATTGTAACTAGCATACAAGCTCTACGTCACAGATAAGAATGATTATAACTATGAAGGGAGGAGAAGCTTGTTGAGACTGTTTCCATAAATCCAATCTCCTCTATCCCTCTCTCTTTTTCATTCTTTGCTGACAGTGGGGCTTTACACGTATAAGATGCATTTGAAATAGCTGATTATCCACCAACTCTCTCTTTCTCTCTCTCCCTCACATGCGCACACACACACAGCAACACACACACACAGAACAAGTAGAGACTGGATTATTAATATGAGGCTCAACCTCATTTGCCATTTGAACTAGCTTTTGACATTAACTTCCCTTGAGTAAAGGTTTAAAGCCCTATCCAGAATGTGCATTTAAACTGGTTTAAACAGTCCAATGACACTGTAAACCACTCATCACCGAAGGACCAACTCTGCCAACTCCATCATTAGCACTTCCTAATAACTTCAGCATTTAAGGTGCCAGTTAGTTGGCCTTAATCCTCTGTAAACATTTCTGTGTTCCAAGGCACCAGCGATGGCCAAAGGAACAATGGACCATTGAAAAGAGAAAAGCAAACAAATAAAATCTGAAAAAAAAAAGTGTCACTTGTTTGTGGAAACTCGCAGCGGTCAAAATGCTGGCGCTCAATTTGAGCGAACCACAAAGAAGATGCCTGTAATATTCAGAGTTAGAAATCAGACAGATAGACAGAGTAAGGCACAGCTAGCGCTCTACATGGAGATGACCATGGTAACTACCCACACAAACACAGCAACCACTATGGAAGGAAGGGCGTTCCATGCCAACATTTGTTATTTTACAATGTTAAAGACTTATATAGCTTAGGCGCAAAGGAAGTGTGAATATCTCGTATTATGTTATTACTTTCCTATAGTGTTAATAGTGAATTAACACTACTGTAAACTTACAAATATGTTAACAAGCAAACAATGTGAGAAAAAAATTAATGGGGAGAAATGGCAACTATTTGTAAATTAACAGAAATTGGTATAGAACAAGTTTTGTTTTCAGGAGGGAGAGAGAGTGGGAGAGGAGGGAGACAGAGGGGGAGAAAGTGTCTCTTATTTAGAAAGATATTTTTACAAGGGGAGACTTCACAGTAATGGTATACCTGTCTGTCTATGTGATAATGTCCAAACTGAAAAGTTAAGAAGAAAAATGGTTAAAGCATAACAGACACTTTAGACAGACACTCTGCACAACTGAATAAAAAGCCAAGTTATTGTTATTCTCTATACAATTGGATAAATATTTAAGGACATTTGGTTGTTTCTCTTCATGGACTATTGTCTGACCCCTATTCAATTAATACATTTTCAATATGCTATTATTACAGAGAAGTAGCAATTCAATCAGCATTGTCACCGCCATTATCATTACTACCATTACAACAAAAATGATCACTACAACACAGACAGAGGTCAGAGGATAAAACGGCAGTGGCGCATTTGAGAGATGTCACTTAACGATCTCCCAAAAAAGGGCGCGCATTGCCTTAAGTTCGTGCGGAAGAGAGAGAGAGAGAGAGAGATGCCGTGCAAGTTTTTCTCTTTCCTTGAAAGAATATCAGCCACCTTGGTCTTAAAAGCTGCTTGCGATTGCGCAATGTGATTATCTAGTTCTCTAGAGCTCCTGTCCGGTTGATCAGAACCATGGTGATTTCAGACCTAATACAGATGTCTGGGCAGGTGGACATCAATACGCCCCATGCGCCCAAAGCAATACATTCTGAAAATATGTGGAATATCGTGACTACCACGGAAGTCATCGAACTTTAGGCCTTTAAATTAATTATAACTAAAGTAATTAAGATACTCACAAAGTTTTGTCTACAGTAAGGCCTTACTGAACAGCGCCAAACACAGCTGCGCAGAAGAATGCCCAGTTACCAGCCTCTGCGGTAGCCGAGGACATGGGTAGTGTGGTGCGCCGAAAGACGGCATTTCAACAGACGCATCCTGAAGCTATCAAATACTACGTGCATTTTAACCGTTTTCAGACAGCCTACGGCATACCGCTGCCGCTGAAATAAGGTGTGAACGATTGTATACCACTGAACAATTAATAAATAGCTTGCTTACGCGCATTATCTTGAATGACTCTGCCACACGGCAAGATTGCAAGAATGTAGGCTGTAGGCTATAACCAAACTCTAAAACATTGATGAATTCTATAATGTAGACCACATGTAAGTTTTTGACTATTTTGTCTTTATAGAATATAGCTACGCATTTTAAGCTTTGGATGTTTTTATGCAAAAAAAAAAAAAAACGTCACGCGCAGAGGGATTTACTGATTATCTGTGAATTATAGGCTACATTGTGAGGATAAATATCACAGAACAAAACCTGACACAGACCGCTCCCAACAGTCAGACAATAGAATCTACCAGGATAAGAGTGTGCAAATGGTAAAAGTACCCTAAAGGCAGCCGTGGTTTGAGTCCTTATACAACACACACCCGCACAAACACACATACAAATGTTCTGTGGATATTCCAAAAAGTTTGAATTTCCAGTGGAATGACGGAGACTTGAGCGGCTAGTTAGGGTGGATATAACGTAAACACACAATTTTCAAATGGTATGTGCGCCTTACCGTTCGATCGTCTGACAATATTCTCTAGAAAAGTATTCTGAGGGGCTACTAGTCCTCTCCGGCCGCCTGCCATCACGGCGGCTCATGCAGTCGTCCCGCAGGTTGCGAGCGGTGACCGTAAACCAAACGCTATCCGCAAGCTGACGTCTCCGATGTGTCGAATACCTCTGCTGTCTTCATGCTGCTCTCTTCTCCTACGGATATTTGGATAGGGGCTTTCCTCCGTACACTATCCCCGCAACACAGTCAGGAGCAACTCCCCCTCCTCTCTGGATCACGCGCATTGGGCGAAATTAGCAGAAATGCGCGCCCCCCTTCGTACCTCCGCTGCCTCGCATCTTCGGACCAGCGCATCTGACTGGTACCTAACTTTGCACCGTGATATCCATCCTCTCCATCCTCAAAGTTAGGGCGCCATCTTCTGATAAAACCTGTAAGTGCAACTTTGAGGACGACTGTCCAACGGAGCAATGGAAACGCATGGGCAAAATGGCCAGAGACGATCGCATAAAATACATTTCACATGACATCAACCTCCACTTACCAATGAAGTATTACTCTCATTCAGAGATACTTCCGCAGAACTAACTGTAAGGCCAGTCCCCCTAGACCATAGCTTTAATTTCTCAGAGCATAGAGAGAAGATTTCATTAGGTTAAATCATGGTATTCGACATGAACACTTCTTATATTCTTACTAGTTGCAGTTAGGAATTCGATGTAATTCATGTCTAAAGACAAATAATTAAAATCTAACTGTGATATTATTTAAATACCATAAGATTGGCGGATCAAGCTCAATGCTCCCACAAACCACATTATCTTCAAGACTATCATGAAACACTTTGCTTTATGTTTAAATTAAAGCCGCGGCCATGCATTTTGACAAATGCTCATGAGATCAAGCAGAAGGTTAAAACAGCTATTAAACTCATCTCAGTCTTTCTATCTTGGATTAAAATTATGTTCTGTAGTCTACTCTCACTGTATATTTTGGAGTTGGACACTTTTAATATATATATATATTAAAAATTAAATTTAAATATATTCCCAGATACCCATTGCAAAACCTGAGGTTATCCTTTGAAACGATCCTTTAAAAATAGGTCTAATAACAAGTACATAATGCAAGGACTGCATTCACAGTGCATATGTCTCCTCTGAATATTATCTCCCCTGCTCTCGTTAAAAGATTAACAAACTTCTTCAAAGCTAGACCGGACAGCATAATGTCACATTGGACAATTCATGTTTTCCTTTTTAATGAACACGCAGGGAAATCAACACTAATTACATGAGACAGGGTCTGAAAGAACATGTTTTTTTTTTGTTTTTTTTTTTCATTTTTTCAATAAACACAGTAAATACAGTGAAACCATTTTTTTCACAATTATCAGATACAGGTAAGCCATGTACATGGCAATCACCCCACCTTTCAACAGTCTCTGATCAATGAGCACAACATAAGTGTCTCTAGCTGGACCATGTCTTAGTGGTGTTGAGGTGGCCCAGGTGGTTCTCCAGGCGTTTGTGTTCAGGAAACTTGGCGACAAAGCGTGCCTCGCGGATTCTCTCCCACATCCACCTACGCCTCTCAATACTATGGCCGTGCTCCTGTTCCTTGCTCATGTAAGGTCGGCTGATCCAGTACTCGTTCTCTGCCTCGCGCTCCAGGTCCTTCAGCATGTTGCACTTCATCTGCCAGGTGATGGGCCGCGGTCGCCGGTACTTGCCGATCCACTGTTTGCCCGGGATGCCCTTCCGCAGGAGGGCCATTGTCAGGAACATGGTGAGGTCTGGTGTGTGTGAGTTAGCGAAAGCTCAGTCAACCCTGAAAGAAAAGACCAGACAAAAGGGTACCCGAGTATTGTAAACGTTAATGTTGTCATTAGCTTAAAGAATAAGATTAGACAATCATATCCATTTTGCTCAGCTTCTGATTTTATTTCAAGGTCTAATATCCACACCGTAAGTAATATTAATACAAAGGAGAAATCTGCTAATGGTGTACAGCCTATGTTCGGTTGCAGTGTTTTCATATGTTGAAATTCTGTCTATGGTAACAGCTATCTGCTGTCCAATCCAATTTCCCCCTATATCGGGACACCTCGAGGGCCGTTATTCCGCTTATCACCTGGTCGCCAGAATTATTATAATTTTATATTTATGTAATCGTTTTCTTTAAGCAGTAATCTACACAAATCTACATGTAGGCTTCGTGGGAAAGCAGATCCACAAGGCTGCTTGCTTGTATGTAGTACTAGTGATGCGATGTCTTCGTAAAAAGTAACGTTAGCCAACCATGATCTTTCAGTACTAGATACAGCTAAATCCATCTTCTATTGAGTTACAGCAAGGATTAAACCGTCTCTGAGTAAACTGAACTACCTAATGCCAAGTTCAGACTACACGATTTTAGAAAGGAATCACAGGCAACCGCCTTGCCTCCTAGGCCAACCGGCAGGTAATCGGCGAGCACAAGTCGTCAGATGCATATTTACTTACGGTAACTACATAATATATCTATAATCAGGTATGACACTTTCAGACGCACTTCATGGCAATCGCAGCCTTGTCGCAAGTTGTCGGGGGATATCTACCAAGCCAAATATTTGGAGAAAGTTTGCAGTCAGGCAGATAAAGTTTACAAAAATCGGCATATCGCGAATATTTGTAATTTCAAGTGACTGCAGACGTAAACTTCGACCTAGGAATTCAGCCTACTACTATTTGGGAAGGCGTCAACAACTCGCACCAACTAATATGATTTTGTCGATGGACTACAGGCCCACTTGACTGAGGTTTTCCTTGGGTGAAACATGTGGACAGCTAGGTCGCAGATCAATGCTGTGAGATAGACTCTTGATCAAAAAAATGTAAGTCGCATAAGTTAATCTGAACACTGGAGAGCACGCAGAGACTGCCGCTCTTCACCGCTGTTCCCTTGAGCAAGGCACTTAACCATTAGTTGCTCTGGGGGAGACTGGCCCTGAACATTTGATAGTTTGTAAGCAATTGTAAGTCGCTTTGGATAAAAGCGCCTGCTAAATGCATGAATGAATGTAAGATGCGTACTGACCGACCTTGGTTACGTTTGCTAACTAACGTTAACCAGGAAATTCACTTCACTGAGAGCCAAAAGCCGTGTCACACATAGACAATAAGTGACTGCGAGCTAACGTCACAACAGGTACTCTCAAAGCATTGTTTTCTACAGCAAAATGACATCCGACTTTAGATCACAAAAGTCTGACATAATGCTAACTTAACGTTAGGTGACAGTTAGCTAATATAAACTTGCTAGAAGTTAACGTCAACGTGAATATTGTGTCCTGCACGCATCACACATGAGCCAATACAGCTTGTGTGTTTATCGATATTGCTAAAGTAGGTGATAAACCTGTTATTTCCCACAATTAAATGTTCTTGATCTTCATCAAGATATCGTTATTTACCTTGAGAAAAAGACTGAAATTCCACTGCCAAACGCAGTCTCCCGTGTAGGACACGCAGAGGAACTTTGAGCATGCGCAGTGTTACAGTTGTCTGGCCTACGGTGTGTCGAGAAGTACAAACATAGCGTTGCCTTCTGGTCTTCGGTTTTAAAGAGTCCACCAGAGGGCAGCGTTGTCTTCCAGAAAGCTTCTCTGACGCTTTGCCTTCTTGACAGAGTATTCAATTAGACCAACTGCCCAATCTCAAGACCTTTATCGATCTGGGCCATTAGAGTCAACAATATTTGATCAGTGGGATTATTATTTGAAATAGGCTTAGGCTACCCAATTTCTCTATAATTTCATCACTGTGTTATTTGACTAGTGCAATGTAGCCTAAAGAGTATAAGTACTTAGTAGTACTAAAGATGCCTGTGCAAAATGGTATTTCCCTGAGCCATATTACATGTTAAAATGGTAAGCTAGCCAGTCATTTGTCTGGCTTAGGCTAGCATGCGAACAGGAGTGCCATCACATGTTTCAAAGAAGGAAATTTTGTAATTTTGTTTAATTTGGTTAGTTTTTGAAATGGGAAGAGTGAACTTTCATTTACGACGTAAATTATAGTTTGTGGTTTAACTGGGTTTTTTTAAAGTGAATTAGGTGTTTAATAAAATATTATATACCAGGCGTGTGTGTGTGTGATATACTGCAAAGAGTAAACATGCTTACTTTTATTATAGACAGATAGATGTACTTTATTGATCTATCTATGACTGTCGGAAAGTAAGCATGTTGCCTCTTTGCAGTATAATAGACACTTTTACGAAAGTGTCTATTAGTTAGACACATTAGTTTGTTGCCTGATATGATGTCTTCTAGAGATGAACTACCCTGCCACACCAGCTATTTGGCAAGGTATACACTTTCTCAGCAATTACAGTGAATTGCACATATTAGAATTGGAACCATTGGAAGTGTGTAGTTATAGTGTGGCCAACATATGTAATAGCCTACACAACAATACCAGCAGTTGTGAATCAATATTGGAAGCCTATTGCACAAGTACTAGGAGGATCTTAGGGGTTTCACCAGCTTGTAAAGTATTCTTACTATTGCCATGGCAATCCAATGGCAGCCATGCTTGCGGGTTGACTTATGACCGAAAGGGAGAAGAAGGCGTCAGGAGAAGAAGGCGTCAAGTTGGGCCTACTAGTAGTCCTAAGTAGCCTATGACCGTTCAGCTAGAAAGTCCAAAAAAAGTCATCACCCTAAGATGACACGTAAGCCTCAAGGTTTCACGCTTGTCATCCGGGCTCAGTTAATGTAATACAGCAGTATATGGTGCGAAATCTTGTCCAACATTAAGTGAGGTCCGTGGTTTACCGCATGCCCACTGCTTGAAGTGATAAAACGCGTGTGGGTTGGAGAAGTCGTGCATTCCTGACGGATGGCTTCAGAGTTTTCCCTCCCATCGTGGAGAGGAAAGGAGAGAAAAGGGAGTCGGAAAACCATTACACATCTTCAGGAAAACAGCGCTTGGGCTCCACTGCGCGCATTGGCAGCGGTCCTGCAGGCTCCACCGGGCACCGTTTCCAAGATGTGGTGGACACCAGGGCTTAAGTTGCCAGCGCCGGGCTGAAGACCGTGCAATAGTCTGGTAAATTGGCTCCGAGTAGATTATATCTATCAGCTGATGGTTGCAATAAAGCAACTCAACTTGATAAATGATTATGGTCAACACTAATACAGGCTATCTTTATAACCCACATGGAGACGATGTTTGCAAACACAAGAGAGGGCAGACTATATAGCTAGTTCTACAACGTTCTACAAAATGGTATTTTTACACTGATGTAAGAGCGACCCCATTTTTTTAACCCCCGAGGCAAACTAATAATTGCACCATTGTTCCACTAACAAAAAGGGAAAACATTGGAGCAGCAAGAATCCACCTTGTGGCCTGCACTCTCGATCGCTGGCTGCGCCACCCGCACAGGAATCAATCGCGCTGGTCCAGATGGACTCTAGACACAGGATCTAACTCACGCACATTCCGATGGTGTGACACAATAGCAGTAAACTACGCTTTTATCTGCTTCGAGCAGCGCGCTATTGTGAACATTGCCGCACTGACCGGGGGAGTTCATTCAGTAATGGAAATTGGACGTCCCCGCTGAGTCGGCGTGCCGCTGGTTGGAGCCATAAACCGGCACTGTGCCCCACGTGCATGGATTAGGGGTAAGCTATGTTTTATGTCTTTTCTTAATGAACGGAGAATGTCATTTTGTTTAATTTGGTTAGTTTTTGAAATGGGACGAGTGAGGTTTCATTTACGACGTAAATTATAGTTCGCGGGTTAACTGGGTTTTTTTTTTTCAAGTGAATTAGGTGTTTAATAAAATATTATATACCAGGCGTGTGTGTGTGTGTGATATTATACTGCAAAGAGTAAACATGCTTACTTTCCTATAGTCATAGACAGATAGATGTACTTTATTGATCTATCTATGACTGTCGGAAAGTAAGCATGTTGCCTCTTTGCAGTATAATAGACACTTTTCAAGTTCATTAGTTTGTTGCCTGATATGATGTCTTCTAGAGATAAGCTACCCTGCCACACCAGCTGGCGGAAGGGTGTGGATGATGAATGAACGATTGGATGATGAAACCAACAAATGGGCTACATTTTGCATTTGTTATTGTGATGTGTCAAAATGATATAATTCATTGTTTTTTTATGTTTAATTTTTCCAGCAATTACAAAACATTTCCACTCTTGTCTCCCACACAACTCTGTCCAGTTCCCTTCCGTGACTCTTGTGTCTTGCTGGATGTCGCCTGTAGGCCAGATTAGTGTGCATGCGTGTTTTTTATTTGTTTTATTTTATTTTTATTTTTTGTGCGTGTGTCCGCGCGCGGGCGAGGACACGAGTGAGAAGGCAAGACAGTTTTATTTGTATATCGCATTTCTTACATCAAGGCATTTCAATTTGCTTTTCCGAAAAAAATGGTAAAAGACCTTTAATAAAATCATAATGATTTAATGAGGGATTGAGATAACAGATAAATAAAAGAAAAAAATAGGTAATATAGGTAATAAAAAATAAGACAAACAAGTTAATGGTATGCTTCCCAGAAGAGCTTAGTCTTTAGTTTGGACTTAAAAGTAGAAACTGTGGGTGATTTTTTCTTCTCTTCTAGAAGTTAGTTCCCGAGTCGAGCTGCATAAACACTAAAGGCTGACTCACCATATTTTGTACCAGCAACAGGTTGAATCGGAATATTTCTGTTGTGACCTTAGTGATCTTGCTGGGACATAAAGTTTGAACAGGTCATGAATTTAGGTTGGTCCATTTAGTGCTTTAAAAACAAGAAAGTAATGCTTTAAAATCAATTCTAAAACAGGAAGCCTGTGACCTAAGGATTGGAGTAATGTGCTCGTTCCTTTTTGTTTTTGTTAGAACACTAGCATTTTGTATGGTTCGTAGTTATTTTATAGTTTTCTTTGGAAGACCAGTTAAAAGGGCATTGCCATAGTCTATCCTGCTCGAGATAAAAGCATGGATAAGTTTTTCTAGATCTCTCTCTTCAGGTGAAAAAGGCTGATTTGGTCACTGATTTCACATGATTGTTAAAATTCAAATCATGGTCAATAATAATGGCAAGATTTCTTACTGCATCTTTTGCGTTAAGTCCCTTTTTTCAAGTAGAGTAGTAACCTTATATCTTTGGTCCATATATCCAAATATAATGACTTCAGTTTTGTCAGTTTTCAACTGAAGAAAGTTTTGTGACATCCAGTGTCACACACTGATAGAGAGTGTCAAGGGGGGCAAAATCATTGGGAGACAAAGCAGAGTGTGACCTGCATAGCTATGATAGCATATTGAGTTGTTCCAGATAATTTGACTGAGTGGGAGCATGTAGAGGTTAAACAATAAAGGCCCTAGGATAGATCCCTGGGGCACACCACAGGTCAGGGAAGTAGAATTTCCCATGGCAACAAAATAGCTCCTGTCTTGTAAGTAGGATTTCAACCAATTTATTACAACACCTGAAAATCCAACCTAGTGCTCCAGTAGATGTAGTATACAGTGGTCAACTGTATCAAATGCTGCACTAAGGTCAAGTAAAACCAGGACAGATGCTTTGCCTGCATCAGTGTTAAGACGGATGTCATTCACCACTTTAACAAGGGCTGTATTATGATTTGCACGGAAACCAGATTGATAGTCATCAAAAGAGTTATTTAATGATTAAAAAGCAGTTAGTTAAAAGATAATTCAGTGATATTACAGTGATATTACCAACAAAAGGTAGATTTGATATTGGTCTAGTTTTTTAATAGTGATGGATCCAAGTTATTCCTTTACAACTGCTGTTTTCAGGGACCTAGGTAAAATCACTGTTTGTAGTGTTGCATTTATAATCATCTGCTGTTATGAGGTGAAGTACTGATTTGAAAAAGCTAGTAGGTAAAATGTCCAGTTAGGATGTAGCAGAGCTGAGATTCTGGACAACTTTCGTCAGCTCCTAAACTCAATTTGTGGACTGAAAGAAGTTCTGGGGCTATATCAGCAGGGGGATTTGTTAACCTCAGTGGAGAATAGAACTCCTACATTGTTAATATTTTTGTTAATGATGTCAGAGAAGAAGGCTTGCCAATTTGCTTTGCAAATTTCATATAAGCGTAATGTGTCTTTAAATATTTCATAGTCAACATGAACTTTAGACTTGTGTGTGTGTCAATTTAACCATTGGATTTTGTCTCCATGGGGCACTTTGCTTGTTGGTGACTTTTTAAATCTTAACTGGAGCAATGTCGCCCATAATTTGAGTCATCTTTAAAATGAAGCTATTCATCAGGTCATCTGCAGAGTCTGATGCTTGAGATTTTGAGGTTCTGTGAGAGCGCTTGCTCAAAAAGGGCAATTGTATTATTATTTATGACTCTCTTTCCTACCGTCCTAGACCAGTTTTGAAGGTGATGGGACACACACACATCAAAGAAAACACAAAAATGATCAGAGACAGCCAAGTCCATAACAGTAGTAGAGACATTGAGACCTTTTGTAATGACAAGGTGTACCGTGTGTCCATGTGAGTGTGTTGGCACCTGTACATGCTGTGTCCATGAGCATGAGAAAATCCCTTGCATAGGAGTCATATTCTAGGCAAAGTTGACAGTAGTTCACAAAATTCATCAAGAAATACTTTTAGTGAGCATAAATGTTCAAACGATGTGAAATCACCAAAAGATAACTGCTTGCACTAAAAAGATGCTTTGAATATTATGGAAATTCCCCCTCCCTTTTTCTCATCACAGGTAGTGCTCATAAAATTGAAGTTTGGGGGAGCAGATTCGATAAGGGTAGGAACAGTCTTGGCGTGATCAAGCTATGTTTCAAGTAAGTACGTACAGATCAGATCACTAATTAAAAATGACTTATTTGATAGCAACTTGACATACAGAAGAGCTAGTTTTACAGTGGCAAATATAAGAATTTTTCTCACTGCTGCATACGGAACTTGTTTTGGAACTGGTTTGAGATTTGACTGTTCTACTCCTTCACGCTGTCTTATTTGTCTTACAGGATGTATCAGTACAGTGAATGGGAATTGGGAGGGGTAGCTGCCTGTTTTACTGTGCGAGTTGTATTGTACAGCGGTGGGCGCTATCTGTATTTTCAACGGCTTTGGTAACCGGAATTGTCACTAGTTCTAAGATTGTAGAAAAGTCTGTGTCTGTATTCAGTCAATCTTGTGCAGGCAGCTTAGTACGTTTTACAGTTAGTTGTATGTTGTCCGCTAGCATAAGTGAGCCAGAGAAGTCATTGCTGGTGACAGGGGCCCAGTTTGCAGGCGCTGCTTTTCATGAGAAACTGGAGGAATCCCCAGAAGTGGAACAGCTCTGGTAGGAAAGTGGGCACCGAACACAACAGCCTTACTGAAGCATGAGAAACATATGGAACTGATTAGAGGGCCGGGCTACAGACGCCAGAAAGAAAGATAGAGAGAGAGCGTGAGAGAGAGCTGCTCAACTTTCTCCTCTGATGGATTTGGGAGAGGGTGAAAGGGAGAACGAGAGAGTGAGAGTGAGTGATAGAAGTAAAGAAGGAATTAAGCATTCATTGACAGGGGAATAGAAGACAGCTTCAGGGCTCTGTGTGGGGATATAAGAAAGCTTTACTTACCCAGAGAGTGCTGACTGGGAGGTTTGAACATGGGGTGCTACAGTACTTCTTCCTGTGTTCATTAACAGGTTATAGATACTGCATGAGATTTTATTGCAAAATGAGACCCTTTTTGTGGGGTGTGGGGGTTGAGGTGCTGGCTGAGTTTTGTTCTGGAGGGGTTTTCTGGGGGAGACGGTGAGTCACCCAAATTCACAGCATGTTGTTTGCACACTCTGAAAGAAAGTGATGTGAGGAGGGCGGGGGTAGGGGTAGCCCCCTTTTTCAGTCTCTCCATCCATCTATCCATTCATCCATCCCAACGTTTCTTTTTTATATTCCATTCTTTTCATCTTTTCTTTTCATGCAAGGATCTTTTCCTCTGACTCATCTCCGCAACAGGTTTTGGGGCGCTTCGGAAACAAAAGGCACCCCATTTTTTTTATCCAATTAATATACCAGTTCCATGAGTCATAGGCTCCGGTGCATGAGGTGTGTCTGCAGGGCCAGAGAGAGAGTGTGCTGTGCACATACCGAGGTGAACAGAGGCTGGTATTGTTCCTTTTGTAATGTAAAGGAATATTGATGGTCATGGAGAGAATTCAGTTATTCACCACACACACACACACACACGCACACATACACACGCACACATACACACACCCCTTTACCAGAAAACATGCTCTTGGCTGCATGGTGAAACCACCAAATTAAATATGAGGGGTGCCTGCCAGTGAGTCCCCCCACCCCCCTCTCTTTTCCATCAAATAATTTTTCAGAGTTTCAGAATATGTGCACGACGGGTCCTGCACAACCTTTTCACCCCTTTTTAAAGACTCTGGATGTCAATAAAAGTTCTATGGCTGGAAAGTTCAGTGAAATAATCCAGATAGAATGACCAAGCCTTTTTTGTCATCAGTGCCTGGTGAAACTGCATGTTTACAATATACACACTATTCCTAAAGCTTTTATCGTACTGCAGACATCCTGACTAGGTTATAACTGTAAACAGGAAAGTCTCAGGAAAGATGTGTTAGGTGCAAACATTATTTGATGGACAGATCAAGTAAGGTCTTTTTGGGATTTCTCAATGCAACCGTGAAGCTTCAAACAGAGGTGAATGTTTCATTAAGTACAGTCATTGACAGGATGTTTGGAGTAGTTCATTCACATTCACCTGACAGGGCAATGTGCGCTCGGGTTTGATTGAGATGATATATTGACCAAAATACATTGAGATTATTTTTTTCTTTTTCATTTTCTTCCTGTCGAAGAACACACAAGGGAGTGAATATTTGTAAAAAGAAGTGTGAGTAGAGTTAAAGAGGCGTTTATGCCCACCCAGAGTCATCGGCAATGAGATATCTCTGCAGGGTGTGTGTGTCTGTGTGTGTCTGCATTGCAGATGTGCAGGGGAGTGACTGTATTCCCTGCTTATGAATGGAAACAGACAGGCTCAGCAGCTCAGTGCTGTTCTCCAGCCCTGTCCCGTAGCAGACTTTCCGCAGAATTTCACGAGATAAATGCTGGGGAATGGCTGAAAGGTTGCTTCACTGGAGGAGATTCTTAAAAAAGTGGGAGAAGTTCCTGCTAATGTTGAGGGTTTGTTGGCCGACTTTGTTCTGCCAGGCATGATAAAAGCTGCCCTGCCCTCTGAGATCAGCCTTGTGTTTCCCTTTTCCCCCTCCCTCCCTCCTTCCCTCTCTCCCTCCTCCCTCTCTCTCTCTCTCCTACTCTCTCACTCCTTTTCCTAGTTTGCTCTCCTCCAGAGTCCAGTGAGAAGCACTAAGGAACGCTGGACTGCACAGAGGAAGGATACTTCTCCTCTTTCCAAATGATGAGCTGAGACTTAGATAGAGAAGCACAGCAAAGGCACCAAGGTGAGAGAAATTTTATAGTTTCTTGTGACATCCCCCATAGAAAAAATATCACATTCATAACAGCATTGTCAAAGTTCTCTGATCACTCCCTCTGCATCTGAATGTTTTTTGTTAGAACCTTATAGATCTGGAGAGACTAGTGTTGTTTCTTTCTCTACCTGGTCTAATTCTGCTCGACAGACTTTGAATGGTCATGGCAGAGGTCAGAGCTGTGATTGATTAATCTGCGTATACACAAGCTGAACTGACATTTATGAGTTTGTAGTTGACATCAGTTTTTATTACCTAGATTTCTGTGGAAAGTTGCTCTGCTAACACAGGATTAACAGCTCCAAAGGAAATGGGTCAACACATTGTTAGGGGCTATATTTGTTAGTTTTATGTGTGTTTGGTTTGTCTGTTTTTATTTGTTTGTTTGTGTGACTTTGGACTGTGTTAGTGACAAATGTTGCTTTGTTTGCCAGACATGCCATCCAAATCAGCCATAATTTTTCTACCAAGACAAATTCCTTGTTTTTTTCCTTGTGAAAACCTTCTGATTCTGATTCTGATTCTAACATGGTTCATGAAGACAAAACAGCCACATATGCTGAGGGGGATTCTTGCCTGTAGACAGTTTGGAACTCAGAGCCTAACTCCACATGGAGTCTATCTGCTGGAACAGAGAGCCAGAGACTCTGCAGGCTGACAGCTGTGGGAAGAGACCTACATGTCAGAGTTGGGATCTGAGAGATGTTCATTGCAGTGGCGGGGAACCCCACTCTGTACATTTGGCTCTAATCACTCTTAATGGTTTTCCTGTGGAGGAAGGTGTGGTGCCTGTTGACCAATGACTACATCGTGCTTTGTTAACTCTTGCAGTATAGGAGCTACTGGCCTGTTTCTGTTGTGTTTGCTGTTACTGGTATGAGCCACTAACAGAGAAGCCGGTTGTTTATTGCACGGTGATTGTTATTTCTTCTCACTGTTTCACTGTTTTTTTTCCCTCTCAGGAGACCCAGAGCCGATTCGCCCAGAGCCGATTCGCCCAGAGCCGATTCACCCAGAGCCGATTCGATGGAAAACATCTGCTTGCAAAATACATGTTTCTGATGAGCAGCTTCTGAACCAGAACCAAGGACATATTTCAACTCATCTGGAGTGATACAGACATCAGCACGTAAACCCCCCTCACTGCCAAGGATTTCCATGTTATCCTGAAACACATTGTTTCTGTTCTCTCTCTCTCTCTCTCACTTTCTCTCTGTCTTTCTTTTCTCTACATGGCTGGTTTTCACATTTGGAATTGCTTAATTCCAACTGCCCCCATCTGCGCTAAGTAGCTCAGGGGCTTTCCCAGGAATTCTGCTGATTCTGCTGATAACTGATTTGGATTCTAAATCTTATTCAAATTCTGATTCTGATTTAGATCCTTTACTGTGATTCCAATTCTAACTCTGATTCTAACTGGATTCCTCTTGCCCCTAGAGTGACTCAGGAGCTTTAGCAGGAATTCTGCAGAACTAGCAGGGGATCAAGAGGGGCATAAAAGAAGGTGGATTAGTTTGAACCCAGGCAGCCCTCCCCCCCCACACCCTGCCCTGACACACAAACACACACATCGCTGACCTCTCCCAATGCTCAGTGACACAAAAACACCTGAGATGGGGGACCAGGAGAGGGTAGAGATGGCGAGGGAGGGAGCCCCCCCTCAGAGCCCAAACTCACGTGTGCACAAACACAGCTCTTGCACAAGTCCACGCACACACATTAATGCCGACACGGACGCGGACGCCAATGGCAAGACCAAGCGGAGAAGTGCGGAGATGCTGTGGCCGAGACACACGCCGCCAGAGCTCTGTGGCAGCCCCGAGCGGTACCTGCGGGTCCAGTCGTGTCCAGTACCTGGCCCGGAGCACTGGGCCAGAAACACGTCCGTCAGGGAGATCTGCTCCCCGCGGAGCCTCTCGGAACCAGGCTCTCCGTCTGCCAATAATGGCTGGACAAGTCACAGCAGCATGTTCGGGGACGACGAGGCGGGCATGGTGGTGTTCGACTGCGTGGCTAGCCCACAGTCGACTGCTGAAATGCCCGCCTCAGAGGCAGCTTATGCCAGCATCTCCGGAGGGCACCAGCAAGGCGGTGGCAAGAGAGAGCGTTCCACCCTGTTGGTGCGCCGGTTCTACAGGAACAACCAACAGGTCTGCAAGTCCGTCTGGACCGGAACCAGAGCCATTGTACGCACCCTGCCTACTGGAGGCATCGGCGAACAGGCGTGGAACGCTGTCCTGAAGCACGCCCAGGGGTCACAGGACTGGAAAGGCCTCGCACGCGTCGTCGCCAGGTGGCACAAACGACACATTGGCACCAGGATGTGTGTACGTCAGCAGGAGAGCATGGCAGTCTCTGGCCTTGGCATCCTGTTAATGGAGGTAAGTCAGATATCATGTGCAGTTTATTTGTTATGGTGCATATCTGCAGAACTTTTCAGGGAGTGACCAGTAACCTATCGTGCAGATGTGTGTACACACCTGTGTGAGTATGAGTTTGACTGTATGCGTTTCTTTTTGCAAGTGTGTGTGTGTGTATAGGTGTGTCTGAATGTATAAACAGTGGAAAGTCATGAAAGCCTCCTCTGTCTGCCCAGTCGTACGCTTAGGTACCCAAATATGTGCACCCGGACAAACACACACACGCACACACACACACATGCACACACACATTAACTGGTATGGAATCCCAGTATTCTTTCCAGCTGGTAATACTACACTGTGTGCACAGTAGAGAAAGTTTCTCTGATGAATCACTCAAGTCACTGGAGTTGACAGAGCCTGTTAGTTCACCCACATGGGCGCTCAGTCTCAGGATGGACTCATGCTCAGAGCCAGTGGATTTGCCAACACATAGCCAGCAATTTGCTGATACTTCAAAAGCTTTGATTAGTTTAACGGTGTCTTGCAACGTGTCACTTCAGCAACATTTCACAGACTCTCATCTCTAGTCTCTTCTTGCCTAAATGCAGCTTTAGTTTACATTAGTTTCATTTAGTCTGCTATATATTAGATATCTATATTAGGGGCCACTGAGAAATGTTATTTCAAACTTGTTAGCTGTATATGCCGTATATGGCTGAGAATAATGAGATAACTGGCTAATCTTATGAGTCCTCAGTTGACTTTGCCTGTATTCAGGATTGTCCAGTAATTGTATTGAGTTTAGTTTGTTCCTATCAAGTAATTCTCTATTAAAGACCATCTTGAGTCTGGAGTCGAGCATGTCATATGCATTCTCAAAATGCCCTCAAACTAAGAGCTGATTGATTTGTCCTGGGCTAGACTGTCATAACTGCTCCAAAGTGGTCGATCATCTCTCATTACCAGTTTTTTAAAAGTGTGGTCTATGATTCAAATCCAGTCCAATGCACTTTTTGTCAAAAGGCTCCTCTGGCTGTGTGCATTGACAAATAGTCTATTGTTCTGGTTCTGGAAACTAGACACAAACAAACTTGTTCAGACCAAGTCATAAACTATTCCAGTCAATCAACACATTTCTTCAAAGCACAGGAGAGGGGTACATTTTCATTGGCTTCCAAGCTCAAGATACAAGATACAAACTTCAAAGTGCATTTTAGAAACCTTTTATTTTCATCCCCCAATAGATTTGGCACAACAGTCTTATTGGTTCCTTATTGACAGACAGAGCAACCCGATAATCAGCAAATTACTTGGTGGTGAGAAATGATTTAATAATAGTCTTCATAACACTTTGACAAGCCTCCCATCGTGAGCCAAACGCCTACGCTAGATCAATGGCTCACAGTACTATAGTGGTCTGTCCAGGCAGTGTCCAGACAACAAGGGAAGGTTTGAACAAACTAATTAGCATGCCTTTGGCTGTAACCTGCCTAGGCTTCTGTTTGAGACCCCAGCTCACTCGTTTGATCTCGGGTGAACTGGTAGGATAGATACCAGCACAGCAGAAGGGAGTTTGCGAAGGGGAGTTCATTTTGGGGCGTGCTGCAGGGCTTTGGCAGATACACGTCTGCTCCACGGCTAATTAATCAGTTCGATTTCCGCCCTCCATCCCAACCAGAACCGCCGCATTCCTGGATTACTGTATCAGACTGAGATCTGAGCATTCAAGTAAGGAAAACTACCGTTTCTGAGACAGAGTTATTCTCTGCTTGAAAAGTGTCCTCGGTGCTTATGTGTTCTGTCCTTTATTTCACTGATCCCCCTGAATACGTCACTATGTGTTTATGTGTGTGAGAGTTCACATTAAGTTACATATGTGTCCTTCCATGCATGTGTAAACTTGGAGTGATTTTGTATTGCACTGGTCTCTCACCCCCACCATCCTTTCTTTCACACACACATTCACACTGTCTCTCCCTCACACACACACAGAGAGAGAGAGACTGACACACAGAAAGCAATTGTGAAACTGCATGAATCAGGCTTTCCACCGGCTCTTTATGGGAGGATGAGTTACAGTTCTGCACAAGTTTGCTGGCTGGCTGGCTGCTTGGCTGTAGAGCAGCTCAAGTCATGAGCTTGTGGATGACTCCCAATGTAAATAAATAATCAGCACAGAGCAGAAAACCTTTCAGACTCCACGAGCTATACGCTCCCTTAACTATACATCACTTCTTCTCATTCATCATATGCAGGAGGAGATGTCAAATTCTCTGTGCTATTGGTTGGGGACTTTCCAAATCACATGCAAGTGAAATCATGTAACCAAACCCAGTAACTGAGCTCTACGACACATTTATAACACATCATATTATACCAGACACACTTTGTGATGGTGTTAGTAACACAATCACTGTTGTTACCAGAACAGTTTTTAACATATCCTGTACCATGGCTCAGGTGGTGGTTTGAACAAAGAAATCTGATTCTAAGCCAGTCCAACATGCCAAAGCCTACTTGAAGGGGTTGACCTCAATTTACTGTACTATAGAGGAGCACATGGACAATTTTGGCTTTGGGCAACACTGATCTCTGGTCAGTTCCCCACCCCACCCCCAACCCCATTTGTGTGGTGGGTGGTATTCACTGCCACGGCTGCAGCGAGTGCTGGCGTTTGATTGGTCCCTGCAGAGAAAGCATAGCGTCTGTCTGGCAGGCAGGCTGGCTGGCCCGCTCAATAAAGGCCCCATTGAAAAGGTGAATAATCAGTCTGCCTGTACAAACATGGCCTGACCCGCCATTATAACATGTGGGTTACCACAGAGACACGGGAGCACGTGTGTTTGCACACACACACACACACACACACACACACACACACATAGATGCATGCACACACACTCTCTCTGTCTCTCTCTCTCTTTCACAGACATGCAAATTGCACACACATGCACATTTAGACACATACTTACACATGCACTTAACACATGAAAACCCATGCACAGACACACACACACACACACACACACAGCCCTGTGACACTATCAGCAGCCATGTGTGTGCAATGAGCCTGCTCTAAGACTCTTTGTGCTGCTTGGAGTGTGTTTGGGAGGGGGCATGCGTGCACATGGGACATTGAACACACACACATACACACACTTTATATGTGGGCTTTCCTTGTGTCTCACATGGCTCATATATACTATTGCAGGCAGGCATGGTCTGCCAAAATACACATTCACTCACTCACTTCTGCTTTTTGTCATACAAACTCACACACACGTGTGCCTACACGCACACACTGTTTGTCATTCTCTCTCACACACACACACAAACTCACACTCACACACTCATATGGGAATGTTCCATGTTTATCCATGAGGAGAGCAAGGATCCAGTAACTGACCTGGGATTTATTGTATGCCTTCAGAGAGAGAGAGAGAAAGAGAGGGAGAGAGAGAGGGAAAACACAGCATTACAAGTGTGAGGTGTGAATCTGGGGCAGTGGCACACCAGACTTCTGTCAAAAAGAGAGAGAGAGAGAGAGAAAGAGAGAGGGAGAGAGAGAAAAGCCACTGCATCTGTCAGTCAATGTGTGGTGCTGTGGTTAGCGGGAAGGCTTGCCCAAGGAGCCGTACTAGCATAACAGCCGTGGCACACAGTGTCAGCACACAGCGGCAGACTGCCATTACATCAGCCTAATTTACAGCCACTGTGGTCAGATGTCTTCTGGGACATAAACACAGCTCTCTTCATCCAGAGAAAAACAGAGAGAGAGATATTGTGTGTAAGAGGAGGTGAGAGAGAGGGAGATAGAGAGAAAGAAAGAGGAGGCAAGAGGGAGGAGAGAAAGAGAGTCTACATTTCCTCTCCCCATAAATCCAGTGCACTCCCTATGTCTGTTCCACACTCACACTAGTCTGACTCTTCCTCTCACACTGACTGGAACTATAATCTGAAACTGTAACTGTAACTCTATGAAGGACGACCATTTCTATCTAACAAACAAAATGTTAATCAGCAGCACACTAGCTAAACTCAGCTATGGTATACATGGGAATAACTGGAAGAAAATGTTAGTCACAAAAAAATGTTCAAACTGCTTTGCTAACCAGGGTCAAATGGTTCCGACTTTTGTAACGTAGGCTAAGATATGTTGTTGCTCAGTGTTTCCTGCTCAGTCATTTTTTTAGGCCTGTGCATTTTCTTATCTCTCTCTATAGTGTGCTCTGTTTCCTGGTGGCCGCATGGCATTTTAAATTCCTTTAGGTGTGCGCTGTGCGCTCACCACCTTAAGGTATTTGCATAGAACAAGGAAACAAGAGGCGAGAATGATTAGTCATGATGGCACAATTTGAATGTGACATGAATGTTTAAAGGAGTTATGATGATTAAAATGATCTTACTCTTTCTCACACACAGCGACACGCATGCATACACACACAGAAAGACACAGACACTTACACACAAGCTCAGAGAGAGAAGAAGAGTACACACTTAGACTTTTTTGTCTTTGTTGAAGACATCTCTCAAGGTTGGAACTCACAAAGAAGTCCTTGATGGTCCTTGGCAGATCTTCAGTCCTAGTAGTCAGACAGAGGAATGTCAGCGAGAAAGAGAGAGAGATGTGATCTAGGACTGAAAGAGACAGACTTAGCGAAGGTAAACTTTGTATGTCTGTCTTTGGAGGAAGTTAATGGTAACAAGACACTGGGCAGAGACAAGCCAAGGCCACCATTACTAAGAGACACAAACTCACACACATGCATGGACACACACAGAAAGCATTCACCTTATCTTGTCCACAGCACATGTGTACAGACACACACACAGACAGACAGAAAGACACCATGGGTCTTGGCAGTGTGTTTGTGTTACGGCTGTTTGTCAGGCAAATTTATTTTGGCTTGACTCAGCATGAAAGAACAAAGGCCTGTTTCTGGTAAAAACACGACAGTCATTCAAGGTCAGGTGTGCTTCAATCTGGCCTTTCTGGGGAAAAGCAACCAGTGTCCCTGTGGCTTTAACCAATGATGTATGTGTCTGGAGGTTTGTCTGCTGTCTCCTGTGTAGACTAGACTAACCTTGTGTGTCTGCGAATGAGAATGTACCGTTGGAGTGTGTGTATGTGTGCTCAATTTTCTATGCTAATGAGTACATACCGTCGGAGTGTGTGTATGTGTGCTCAATTTTCTATGCTAATGAGTACATACCGTCGGAGTGTGTGTATGTGTGCTCAATTTTCTATGCTAATGAGTACATACCGTCGGAGTGTGTGTATGTGTGCTCAATTTTCTATGCTAATGAGTACATACCGTCGGAGTGTGTGTATGTGTGCTCAATTTTCTATGCTAATGAGTACATACCGTCGGAGTGTGTGTATGTGTGCTCAATTTTCTATGCTAATGAGTACATACCGTCGGAGTGTGTGTATGTGTGCTCAATTTTCTATGCTAATGAGTACATACCGTCGGAGTGTGTGTATGTGTGCTCAATTTTCTATGCTAATGAGTACATACCGTCGAGTGTGTGTATGTGTGCTCAATTTTCTATGCTAATGAGTACATACCGTCGGAGTGTGTGTATGTGTGCTCAATTTTCTATGCTAATGAGTACATACCGTCGGAGTGTGTGTATGTGTGCTCAATTTTCTATCCCTTATGTTTGCATATTACAGTCAGCCCTGCCCTCGGAGCCCACCCGTGCTCCAGATGTTTCAGCCTAGAGTAGCTGTGAGGCTTCACATCTGTAGGTTGTGCTGTATGTTGTATACTCTTTTACTCCACGTTTTAACCAGTTTCCGATGATGTGAACCCTTGATTTCTATTCCCCAAGACGAGACTGGAGTCATGTCCTGTAACAGTTATACCCTGTGACATAAGGTAACAAGATCTCTGAAATCGGGGACATCTCCCTGAATTTAACTGAAAAACCAGGGACAACATTAGAACAAGTATTGTGTTAACTTTAAAACAAAGTGGATTCTCTTTGATTTTTACAGGGAACAGATCACAAAAAATGGGGACCGGCCTTGGAAATCAGGGATGTCAGGTCACCCTACTGTGACACTGGTGACACTAGACACCTAGTCAGACAGAAGTATAAGTGCATGAGTGAGTGTCATTACCAACATTAGCTTCAGTACACCGATCCATGAAAGGTAGCCACTGGAGCCACAAGGCACCATTCTTATGTCTGAGAGTATTTTTTGACAGTGTAGGTTTTTACTGTGTTTAGTGCGTCTTTTAATAGAGTGTAGCTGCACCTTTGCTCTCTTCTCTACCCCCTCGGTCATAAAGAGTGTGACCATCAAGGTTTGACCATTAATTAATCACCTGCACACATCAAGTGTTGCATTACTCCTGGTGTGTGAGACAGTTGAGTGAGCATGCCAGGTCCTTGAACTCTATGTGTGTGTGTGTGTGTGTGTGTGTGTGTGTGTGTGCATCTCTGTGTGATGGAATGCTGTGATTTGCAGATGGTTGGAAGTGAGAAGGAAGTTGATGGAGTGTTGCCAATCGCCTGACTTCCTGCCACAGGTGTGAGAAGGAAGCTAGTGTGTTTGTGTATGTGAGTGTGTGTGTGTGTGTGTGTGTGTGTGTGTGTGGATGTGTGTGTGTGTGTATGTATATATATGTGTGTGTTTAAGGTGGTTCTCCATGGAAGACTTATGGCAAAGTGATTAGGTACAATCTCAACATTCCTGTGTGGTGCAGCTGAAACGTGAGTGTGTGTGTTTGTTTGAGGGGTGTCTTAGGGGAGGGTGGTGGTGGGGGGTGATAATGGGTGCTGGACTGCTCAGAGGCAAAGCAGACCTCTTCCTTTTCCATGTGCAAACACACACACACACACACACACACACACACACACACACACACACCTAATGAGTTCAGTGAGGGGACGACAGTGTGTGTGTGCATCAGCCAGTTGTTCTGGAGTCACTGCTTTTTGAAGCAAGGATGTGTAGTAAACAGAACAGTGACAAGGTCCTCATTTTGTTATTGTGAAGTTAAATCTAGTCCATTGCTTTATGTGAATTAATGTTCACTGGCTACTGTCCAAACTTAAAAGCACAAGCTAATTCAAATATCTTCAAGCTATCCTATGCATATTTTATTTTATTCATTTTATTATAATGATGTATGATATAACAATATCAATCTCATTTTGATGGTAAACTAACTTGCAATAGGTAGAATGCAACACAACATTCATTTGTATTCAAAGCCTTTGTATTAATTGTGCTACCTTGTTAGTAAACATGGCTCTTCAGAGATCATTGACAGTTCGTACACAAAAACAAATCCACACCAACAACTTAATGGAGAAACCCAGTGTGAATCAATTTTGTTTGAGGTCCCCAAGTGTTGTCAGTAGGTAACAGAACAAAAACTAATTATACAACATACACCTAATATCGAATCAACAGCTAACACTAACTGAATGGGGCACAGAGACTCACTTTCAGTTTAATTTCGCTATGCCCCATTAGTTTGATATTTGGTCTATGTTGTATCAAATTTTCTGATTCTTTTTCCTGCAAACAGCACTCTGTGACCCTGAACAACAGGGCTATTAACTGATTCTTACTGAACTTCAGGAACTTTGCTCAAACAGATGTTACCATTTCATAACATTTAATATTAACATTTTGGGATTATTATTTTTAAAAATGTGAAAATCTATTCAGCTCTAATGCCCATGTTAAAAGATGAGAGGCAAGCTTGTTTCTTGGAAACCCAGAGAGGAGGTGCACAGCCAGCTGTGTGCATATGTGCTCAACAGTCACACTGTATATGGCCTGTCAGCTCACACAGTGTATATGTCTGCTAGAAGAGCGTTTGAACGTTTGAAACGTTTGAAACGTGTGTTTTTCCTCATTCGTGTCTGGCTCAGGACTCGAGACCTCTGTAAAGTTCACCTTCTTGTATTCCGAAGACTGAGCTTTGTTTCGGATAGAAGGTTTTAAAATTTGTGATGTTGTTCATATGACGTGTTAATATTGCAATGGTGTAAGCATTTCTAAAGTTTGGACTTGTCTTCTTTCAGGTTAGTTAGGGTCCACAGCCTTTCTAGGTCATGCTGCAAATCCGTTAGCAATCGCCTTTACATTCCTAAGGCAGGACTTATCCTTGCAGAGAAGAAGAAGGTTGAAGTGGGGGCCAGAATGACAATGACAAAAGCACTATGTCCACACGATACAAAACACAACAAAACATTTTGTTAATAATTCGACTTTTTGTCTCGCTTTCTCTATCTCTCTCTCTCTCTCTCTCCCCTCAAGTGGATGTGTGAACCAAGTGTGTGTCTATCTGGCTCCTTCTCTTGGGTGGGTGCATTAGCAGTGAGTCATATGTAAGACCCTCTGCACACACACATCAAATTCCTGAGAGCCTCAGCATGGTCAGATGTGTGAAAATGGTTTGAATTTAGTTCTAATTAATCCTCTGCCCTCTGCTGTGTCACACAGGAATCCTGTTTGAACCTGCCATCTAGTGGAGAGTATTGTAACTGTTTGCACTATTGTACAGTTCTCACATACATTTTTTTTTACTCTCTAATGTGTACACTCTAACGAGTGCAGTGCTCCATTTGCTTTTTCACATATTTTCACATATTTTTATTGAGCACTGCTGATGTTTTTCCACCAGAGGGAGACATTGTTAAAGCTATGACAAACACTAGGGCAAAAATGTCTCCCATTGAAATCACCCTGACTTTTATGGAGCTGAGTGTTTTACAGTAAACAGTTAGAGCCCTAATGCTATAACTCAGAGGGAGTGGATGAGGCATCACGCTGTTATTGTCTTTGTCTTTCAGTTTCTATTATTGATTTAAGGGAGCAACAGCTGCTCACAGCCATAAAAATAAAAATGTGTAGTTGTGTCACTCACACACACACACATGCACACACACACACACACACACACACATTCACATACACATACACATACACATACACATACACAGCATTCAGATTTATGTGTGTGCTCCATTTATGTGTTGTGCTCCCTGATACCAAGGGTCAGTCTGGTGTGTCCAGTGGTTGGTGGTCATTTCCACCGTTTGGATTTGGAGAACAAATTAAAACTTTAAGTCTCAACTTCAGGTGTTGCCATGGAGACAGAGAGCAGAGTTCACTCCTACATGCGAACAACTCTGGGCCCCAGCAACAGTTTGTGAGGCGATTATGCCACTCATATACACTTTCAAGCCAAGACAACTGCTGAGGTGGACATTAGTACCAGTCCTCTTAAAGGGCTCCGTGTGTGTGAGTGTGAGTGTGTTTGCTCGCACGCACATGTCTGAGTGTGTGTGAGTGTGTGTTTGTTTATGTGTCTGTTGTGTGTGCTTGCACATGTGTCTGTGTTTGTGTGTGTGTGTGTGTGTGTGTGTGTGTGTGTGCTTGCACACGTGTGTCTGTGTTTGAGTGGGGTTGCACTGTTGGTCAATCCCATCTCCTCTTTTTGAATCTGAAGGAATAGTGCCTCATGGCCAAATAAGGGAGCTGTACCAGAACAGATTTCCTCCCAACCCTCCCTCTATCCAACTCTCTCTCTCCTTCTCTCTCTCTCTTACCCTCCCTCTCTCATGCAGAGAGCTTGCTAAATGCACTTAATGCCTGGACATACAACCTGGTGCTTGCCTTGGTGCTCAGTTATATGCTGACCATATATCCTAACATTTAAAGTAAGTGCACTTATTTCATACGCGAATAATAGTTGTGTGGTGTTGCGTTGTGTTGTTTTGAATCGTTGTATTTGTATTGAAAGGTGTCATGTTTGGATGTGTTTTGCTGTGCTGTGAATTGTATTTATTTGATTTTGTTTTGGACTATATTGTCCCATGCATTTTCAAGCTTTGACATCAAGCTTTTGCCATGGGTGGCACTCCAATGTGATGTAATGTGTAATAACATTACAACAGACACAACACTTTGCATTAAACAGTCTCTAATTGCACAAGTTACATGGCTTATGCACATGTTCAAAGTAGCAGTGTTGTAGAGTGGAGTTTAGAGTGTGGAGGTTTGTGTGTGTGACACCCAGAGAGGAAAGACTGACAGGATCTCTGTGACCCCAACAGGGGCTTGGAGGTGGATGGAGTTGGAGGAAACATCCTTGTTTGTGTGTTTGTTTGTCAAACAAACAAACTGTTCACTGTCAAAATGTGACAGTAAACAGTACATGTATATCCAATGCAGATCCAGTGGCTGCTTTTGCTTTTTTGTGTTGTGTTTTGTGTTTTTATTGTTCTTGGGTGTGCGTGTGTGTGTTTGTGTGTTGTACATGTATGTGTGTATGTATTTATACTATAGTGTTTGTCACTCTACAGTTTGGAGTTAATGCTGGTGTGTATATGTGTGTGTGTGGACTAAACGCTATTCCTCTCTCTCTGTGCATCTCTGTGTGTGTGTGTGTGTACGTGTGTGTATGTTTAAAAGTTGAAATAGCATTGAAGGTGATAGGCTCCACATGCTACACTTAAAACAGGCTTTCCCTCATCCTTTGGCTTCCTGCAGGTGGTCATCTGAGGCCTGAAATTAAATAATTCAGGTGTTTGCAATCAGTAGTTCAACATTACCAATTTGCACGTTTCATAATACTTTGTCCCGAGTGCATACAACCTCAGACTTAAACTGCACAGGAGCACTACTCTAAGGGTACGGGACCTAAGCCATAGCAAGGTCAGAGGGGTCTTAAATCCAGCTAGTACTTATGTTTGAAAGTGTAGTTATGAAAGAGTTGAAAGTGCCCTGCCTTCATACAGAATTGTACGACTCCTGTAAGACCACAGAAAGTTCAGATGAATGGCCGTACCTGACGTCCAATGTTTCTGTATCCAATCCGTGGTCCGATGTTTCTTTGTGCTGACTGCTATAAAAATAGCTTGTAAAAAGCTACCTGTTGAAGCCTCCAGCAAGAGCCTTCAGCCGAAATGTGTTTTCAGGGCCATACAACCTCACAGAGGCTTGTTTGTGCCCCCCACCCTTCCGTAACCTCTGTCATGTTCCTGTCCCGTCTCCCAAGGCCTGCTTATGTTGGTCATTGTCTATGTGCTACTCCAGATAGGTGAAGGATAATATGTTTTAATGATGGCTAAAAGAAAAAATATTATTATTTAGGTTGTTGAATGACAATGTCTGCGTGCATACACACACACACACACACACACACACACTGAAATGTGTGAAATGTCAGTGAAATGTCAACACAGTAACACTAATACAATGTGACCATATAGATACATATTATAGACATTTACATTCACAATTTCCCGTCGAGTAGACATTCTTATTAGGTCTAAATATTATATTCTGTTATCTGTCACTCCAGTCCAATCTTTCTCTTATTCAGGGATTTTTTTTAAATGTATCTAGATATTTTTATAAACGGATTTTTTTTTATCCATTTAGGCCTTTGGTTTACACATAAACAGAGTGGAGATTTTCAAAATACTGGATTACGTCAATGCAATTAAAAAAATAAGTAATAAAATAAAAATATCTGCTTATAAAAATATCCAGATACGTCTAAACAAGCCCTTAGATGTAGTATATCATGCATATTCATTTCTGCCTGTGTGTGGAGTTTTATTCTCATGCTTATATTCAGCAGGGGTTCCTCAGAGAAGATGCAGGCAGGGGATCCGCCAAATTGTGATTGTTAGATTAATGACTTCACAAAGTGTGATGCAATAAACCATATGTCACTGTAACTACCCAGTGTGCAGTAATAAGTTATAGAGCCCACCATGTTAAACTTAGCTAATCTGGGGTCTGTCCTCTGTGACTCTGTAAGCCGAGAGGTCTTTGGCATATAAAACGCTGAGGACCTTTGGCCTAGAGAAATGATTGCCTCCCTCATGTCCACCGATGCCGTGGTGATACAAATTTCAGCTTTGGTTTCATAGGTAGAACCATTAAAGGTTTCTCTCTGTGTGTGTATTTGCCTGTGTCTGTGTGTGTGTGTTTATGCGTGCGTGCATGTGTGTGTATGTGTGTTTATGCTTGCTTGCATGTGTGTGTTTTTGGGTCAAACTGATCACAGCAGGCAGCAGGCATGCAGGTATCAGTCGAGTCAGTCCTAACAGTCAGTCCATAACTGATCAGTGATAAGCCTTTGCAAGTATTATGGGATACAGGCACATGGTGCTGCTGAGCGATGCTAAACAAAATATTTAGTCCAATCTGAGACAGAACAGAGAGACCAGACACACCAGCCAGACTAGACATTTGTGCATGTGTGTGTGTGTGTGTTGTATGTTGTGTGTTGTGAGTGTATTTGCCAGAGGGAGGGCATATGTTGGTGTACATATGTTTTGTGTGTGTGTGTGTGTATGTGTGTCCTGTGGTATGTGTTTATGAGACCATACTTTTTTGTGTGTCTGCGAGTGCGTATGTGTTTGCAAATGTGTGCATGTGTGAGTGTGGGTGTGTGTGCGCGTGCATGCACACTGGTGTGTTTCAGCAGGAGGCCAGGAGTGGCGCTTTAGAAAGTGCCTCTGATGTATGAGGTGAGGGGAACGCGTGACACGAGCCTGAACTCTCCCCGCCGGCTGAATCAGACGCAGTCATAGCCTCCTCCTCTTCAGACAGCCTGCAGCCATTTTCCCATTACTCCTCCATCTGCCAGGCCTCCTGAGGTCTTGCTCTCATTCCTCAGCTATGCTCCAGGGTGGCACACCCTCTCAGCTCTGGAGCCAAATATATATATATATTTATGTATGTATATATATATATACATATACACACACACACACACACACACAAACATATATATATATATATATATATTCTCACTGGTGTGGTTACCTTGCGGTTGTACTGGTGTGGTTACCTTGCGTCACAAACAGCCTCCCTCCAACTCATGTTATACTGCTTAAATATTTATGTTTTGCCTTGCCTTTAGACATACAATACTGAGTACCAATCTTGTCCTGAAACCACCTGAGGATTTTACAGTCGGGAGAGTAGAGTCAAAGAGATCGGCTATAGTTATTTATGTGAGCCCAGTAAAAGTCTTTGCGCTTGCATGCATGCTGATTGAAGGCCCCCCCCCAGTCTAAGACCGATCAACTCAACCTCCAAGTAGCACCTTTATTGGGAATAGACTAAGATGTGCAGGGCTTTGATGTGGTGCAGATTACCCAGGTTGTCTCTTGGCTGTGTTGAAACAATGCCCCTAATCTCTAGGGGTGTGTGTGTGTGTGGGGGGGGTTAATATACAAATCTACATCAAACAAACAGACCAACAGTAGAAGCTGTTTGTTGTTTTGTATCTTGTAACTGTCTGCCTAGAGAGGAGTGGAGAATGACTTTAGACTCCAGCTGGCTTGTGTTGGCCTCGCTGAAGCATCCATCTCTATAATGACTGCTGTGCAAGTGACCTTTTATGTTAGCATAGCCCCACAGTGAACTCACTGTTTCGGGAGTTTGGTTTTTGCCAGAAAGTAAAACAAAGTTCTTTCAGCTTTATAGCTTTCAGTTTTTGACAACACTTTAGAGTCTGTTCTCTCAGAATGTGCATTTGTATTGGTGAATATGTCAGAGCAATAGGTATGAACTGTTCTGTACAAAACTCTCTCTCTCCCTCACACACACATACACACACACACATATACACACACCACAGACTTGTCATTGTGTTTGCTTTTTAGCATTTAAGAGTGAAGAGAAGGGGCTGTCACCTCACATGACCTGTAGGCCTCCAGCGTACTAAAGTAAGTTTCCAGCTTGACCGCAGTGCTGGAAAGCTCATCTCATTGCTGAGTTACTCAACCGTAGTGACACCACTCTGTCTCAAATTCCCTGGGGTTGCTCTGATGTCTTATCAGTCTTATCAGAATTAGAGCATAGCATTTTTTTATTTACACTCATGAACACACATCAAGTGAATTGTACAACAAACTGGTTACTACAACTGTTCTCTTATTATTGAGATGCTTACAAGCCTGGTGGACACAATTGCATTTCTTTATTAAATAGTTAAACTAAAACATGTATTCAGTGGAAATACATTCAACCTCCAGTAAGAAATAACATCAAGAATGCCAAGGCCAGGCCTATTGAGTGAGTGGCAAGAAATAAACTGCCCTATAAAGGCAAAGACCTTGAGCACAGACCTACCTCTGCAAGGAAAGCCTATCTAGTCGGGTAGGGTGACTATGAGAAGACAGGACCAAACAAATAGAAGGGGATGAAAGAACATAAAAAGTTTATATGCATTGTCAAAATGGATAGCTCTCAACCTACGCAAGTATTGTATATATAGAAAGCGAACAATGCAGACTTTGTGGCAGTTAGTTGATAATAAAGCAGCATAGAGATATGTTATTAGATGGGTTATTAGTGCATATCTGAGCGAATGGCAGAACAAGGAGCATGTTTGTTTCTGTTACTTGAACAGTAAAGGCCCACAATGGCATTCCTGCTGGTCCTTTACTGGGGGATTTGGTTTGTTCCTTTATGGATTAATGAGCCTTGGCTGTGGAAGTCCACTGAGGAGTCTGTAAACAGTCAGGGAAGAAATGCCTAAGAGGTGCAGATCAGAGCTGTTCCACTGATGTCAGTGGTGTGACAAAGAGAGAGCGAGAGAGGAGAGAGAAAAATGCTCGGTGAAGAGAGAGAGTCAATCGGTGAAGGGATGAGAGAGCAGAAGAAGGGAAAGGAAGAAAGACAAAGAGAGCAAAAGAGATGGGAGGAGAGATGTTCTCGAGAGAGTAACTCTAAGACAGTGTGAGAAAAACTATTGAAGCGTGACAGAGAGAGAAAGAGAGAGGAGAGAAAAATGCTGAGAGAAGAGAGAGGCTGTGAAAGACAGATGGACAGAGAGAAGCTCTGTGAAATTGAAGAAGAGAAGAGAGCAAGAGAGAATAAGAGGGGGACAGAGGAAAAGGAAAAAGAGCATGAGCGATAGAAGGAGAGAATGTTTGGAGAGAGAGATGGAGAGATCTTAGAGTAACTCTAACGTGTGAGAGAAACAAGTGAAACAGAGAAAGAGAGAGAGGAACAAGAGTGCTAAGAGTGAGACACGTGATGACGGTGGGACATCTTCTGCTACCGTCTCTGTCCACTGTCACTCTCATTAAAGCAAACACTCGGAATAGATGGGACCCAGACCACCAGCTTGCCTCCATGGTTCAATAACATTAGAAGCCTCCAGTCCATTTTAAGCAATCTCACAGCGGAGTAAGGCCTCTCACGAGTGGCTGTGTGTATGTGTGTGTGTGTGTGTGTGTGTTGCTATCAGAGTGTGCAGGAAGTTTAGACTTAGAGAACATTACTGAGTGCCAAACCAGATGACAGTGTCTTCTGTCTCTTATGAATGGAGTAGAAGGGGAGAGGGGGCGGGCAGGAGTTGGGGGTTCTTGATTTGAGGCTTTTGTCTTGATTTGTATACTATGCCTGCTGCTGCTGTTCATCAGAGCCCATCGAGGTTAGCAATACATGCTGATCTGAGTGATGCGAGCGTGCATGTACCATATACATTCATACATGGTGCCTTGCTTGGTGAGTAAGATGTACTGCATGTGTTTACAGAGTGGATGTGAGTTACCAGCCTCAGTTGTTAGCACTTAGCCAGCAGTGCCTCTCCATCTCCTGTCTCTCCTGTTCTTAGGGCCAGTGTGGATTATGGATTTGGGGGGGTGGTGTGGTGGTCTCAGGCTCAGATACATCTGTGTATATCAAGTATTCACTGTGTCAAAATCTCAATGTCCTCCCTAACACTAAGTCCTGAACCCTCAAAAGACTAGATAAATAGACTTTTATGATCCTTTTATGACCCTTTTATGAAATTCTGGTATCCTTAAGCTTCCACAACATGGCAAAGACATGACATACATACATTATAAAAACCCAGAGAATAAATCCTATTATGTGTGCCTTTTAGGGTACTAATTTGTTTGGTGTGGAAGTAGTGTGGAATGTGCAGGAGGATGCTATGGTAACCCCTAGTGCAAAAGTGTCAGTGCAAGTACATGTTCAGTGCAGATTCTGTTCCAGGCAGAGTATAAGTATAAGTAGGCTACACATTACGTGCTAGTAGGCTAGTTTCTCTGTGTCACATTCATTCTCTCAGCATACTGATGTGCTGTCAGTCGGTAAGCTCTTCCCTTCAGTATGCGGTGTTGTGCAGATGTCCTGTGGGTGGTCTCCCAGTGTAAAAATATTGTTAACACAAGCTATCCCTGATGTCCGTGAGAGAAAGAAGGACAACGGAACCGGAGGCCAACAGAACTTCTTCACCTGAATTCCGCAAAGACATCTTGGATGTACAAAGCACATTCTCTAAGTATGCCTGCTATTCATACCTGGAGAGGTTCCCCTCAGTCCATGACATCAGAGGAAGGGACTGCGCATTTTAATAATATCTTGCACTCCAGAACCTTCTGTTGAAATGCTGCTGCTGCAGAGCTTTTGGCTTCAAATACCATATCATCATCATCATCATCAACATCATCATCATCATCACCATTGTAATCCCTTAACAAATAAAAGCAAAATAGCATTAACTTTACTTTATCAAATTCCCCAATCTGTGCTAAAACAAACAGGTCCCATCAGGTGCAGAGAAAATAAAATCCAAAACCAAACAACAAAAAATTTATATCTACCTTACATCATGACATAACTATAAAGACGGCTGAAAGTAGAAAAAGACGGGGAAGGATAACAGTGTTCCAGTGGTCTAATCCAGAGTAAAGACCCCTCTGTACTACCAATTATGACTATAAGTTAAGAACAGCAAAATAATTAAATAAATACATACATACATAAATAATTGCGGCTGACATTTGTACAGGCAGCCCACAGAGTCTCCCCATGCAGGTGATCTCAGTAAGATGATCACCCGCTATGCAAAAGATTTGGAATATCATCTGTTTCCAAAAAGGGTGAATAAAAATAGATTGGGATACATTTAAAGCAGAGGATTTAGAAATTTTCAACAGTTGAAGTTAAATTGCAATGTTTGAATCATTTACGCTTGGTATTTGATGTGAAAATACGTGACAATACATGACAACCTTATTCAATAGTTTTTTTGTTGTTGTTGTTTATTCATTTGGCATTACTGTCACTAGTTATTTCCTTTCTTTTTTAATTAATTCTACACCTCATAAAGAGTCACAATGTTTATAAAATGAAGCAGCATGTGCACAAAGGAATTCATTCATTCATAAGGAAAAAGCATCACTTGCTTTGATCTAAGAGAAAGTGTGTGTGTGTGTGTGTGTGTGTGTGTGTGTGTGTGTGTGTGTGAGTGAGTGTGTGTGTGCATTGAACAAGGTGGGGTAATCAGAGGAGTAGGACAAGGACAGAGAGAGGTGTGAAGAGAGGGAAAGAAGGAGGAAGAGCAGGAGGGCGGGGGGCAGATCTGAACAGGAGAGAGCCCTGTTACTAAAAGCTTGACCTGCAGCGTTTGCTGTTCGCCACCTGCCTGCTGCGCCTCGGCTCTGACGCACTCAGCCAGATTGAAGATTTCGTAACTGTGCCACGTTCACTTTTCACCTCTCTCTCGCTCTCTCTGGTTGTGTCTGAGTTTCTTCTTTCACTTTATGATTTAAGTTTGTTTCTTTTAACACTTCTCAAAAGAATTGGGCCTCATTTGCTAATATCTTTCTAAAATGGTAAATGGACTGATTTTATATAGTGCTAATGTACTCCTACAAGCGCTCAAAGCACTTTACAGTATAAGCCTCACACTCACACACTGGTGGCAGAGGCTGCAATGAAAGATGGGAGGTTCACTACTGAGACTGGGGTTCAGTATCTTGCTCAAGGATGCTCTGATGGGGTCAGATGGAACAGGGCTCGAATCCTCCCTCACCTCCCTCACCTCGCAACCTCCCTCACCTCTACCACCTGCGCCACCATTACCCAGATCTGGTTCCAGATAAGAAAACACTGGTGAATGGCAGAGTCTTTGTGAGAACTGATTGTGAAATTCAAAGGCTCCTCCTTCTCCTGCTTCCATTACGGTGATGTGTCCTGTCATACGAGTGATCATCATCAGCATGTCAATACATCTATGTTGTAGAATATTAATGTTACGGGAAATCACCTATCACATTATCTAACTTTTCCCGACTGTCTGTTCTACATAAGCCAGTCCCTTTTTCTGAGTTTTACCATCGCTATGGAGCAAAGGGGGCATTGTTTGTTTTATCTCCATGGAAACCAATGGCCGTTTAGTTGTGTTTTGTGTGTGTGTGTGTTTTAAGTGTTCATATTGCGTATGTGTGTCTATGTGTCTGTTAGAGAGTGTAATCATTAGTGAATGTAATGGTGAGAGCTTGACATTTCCTTCAATATATAAAGGGAAATTTTGATCATCCCTTGAAAAAAGAGAGAGACTGAAAATAGAAAAAATCGGATCAGACCTGCAGAACCCAGATAATCGTCACAAGGGTTACCATAGCAACCTCTCTGGTCATTTAGACAAGCAATCAGACATCAGAGAGTGAACCTCAATCTAATTAAAACCATTCCACAGATACTTACCTAGAGCCCCAAGGGGTCAGTCTGTGGTCTTAGTAGACTTATATAAAAGCTCTCCAGGAAAGAAACCTTGAAAAAAAGACAACAGGTCAAATGTGTCTACTACACTATATATATCTATATAGTCAAATTGAGAAAAAAAATTCTCAGTTTGACAAAGGGACAGGAGAAGCCATTTAAACTTTGGAGTAAGGGCTGGGTGGAGGAGCCAGTGGTCGTGTTGGGCTGTGAGTGTGTGAGGTCAAAGCTGCGGCAAAGCACCAGTAGGAGCTCTTTTTCGCAGCCTTGGACTCAGGCGTCAGGAGCGTGCTGTTCCTCCTCCTCACCTCATTTAGCACTTTAGCAAGAGTTAGAGGCACAGTGCAAACAGTGTGGTCAAACACACACACACACACACACACACACAAACTCACACTCACACACATGCACACATGCATGCATAAGCACACCTATGCACACACAAAGGCTCTGTCTGACACTGTTTAAACAAATTTTGATCTTGTTTCTTTCTCAGTTTGACTCAAAGAGACTTCAGCAGGAATTTAGTGCAGTGGGTCTGGCATTAAACAGTGTAGGCCTGCTGTTAGAGCTGTAGATCACTCAGCATCACTTGTAGATCACTCAGCATTGCTTTTGTAGATCACTCAGCATCGCTCTAACACCATAAAATATAATGCACCCTGCAGTAGGACCAACGGACAGTCAGTTACAGACTAGGCATTTGGATGACTGTTGTTTGACAACAGTAATCCTTGTGACAAATTTGACCCAGCTGCCAACCTTGCTGAGTCTCTCTCACACACACACACACACACACACACACACGCAAACACACTACACCCCTACACCCACACACACTACACCCCTACGCCCACAACCACACACACAGAGAGACATACACCCACCCACCCACACACACACACACACACAGTGTCTTGCAGACCATTATTATGGTCTGGCCATTACTCATTACACGCGGGGTGGTCGTTCGTTTAGCAGCGCTAGTCAACAATGGGGTATTAGTTGCCTGGAAACCAAGTGCCGCTGGAGTGGCAGGTGCATTGAGACAGGAGAGTGTGCGTGCAGGCTGTGGTGCTGGTGGTGATGATGGAAATTGGCCTCCTCTTCCTCCCTGTGTTTTTTTTGTGTTTTATCCCCAAGTGAATTGATTTTCATGCATCCTGTCCTCGCCTCTCTCGCCTTTCATCAAGTGCAAATGTTTAATTTTTTAAATATTTGTTTTCATGTAAAGCCCCATTTTGATGTGTGAGCATATTCACTTTTGAATTATTCTTTCTTTTCTTTTCTTTCTTTTGGCTTTCCTCTCTTCTGTACCCAATTTGCACACATCTCACATATGGCTTTTCTCTCTCACACACACTCACTCTTTCTCTCTCTCTCTCTCTCTCTCTCTTTCTCTCTCCTTTTGCAGGTGGTCCATTCAGCAAGTGGAGAGTGTTGTGGATGTGAGAGTTGGCTTCTCCACCCCTGTCAGAGACGTCTGTCCTCTCAGTGGCGTGCATGTGCGTGTGGTGTGTGTGTGTGTGTGTGTGCGTGTGGTGTGTGTGCGTTTTGTGTGCTCTTCGCGGCGGGCACCCGGCGCTTCTGGGCCGCGCCGCAGCGGACGTGCATCTTGTCTTGCATTTCTGGAGCTTTCCAGGAGGCTGTGGCATCTCTTGGGATCGGAGGGGGTAGTCGAAGCTGCCCACCCTCCTTTAATGCCAGTTCTCCATCGCGTGCCATGCCAACAGGTAAGACAAATGCCTTGCGCACTTTATACGTACGCACACTAGCTCCAAGGGCTTCAGCATGGAGTAGTTTTACTTTAACTGTGGATATCTGTACAACAGCCTGCAGTGTAGAACCCTACTGATGAGTGTGTGTGTGTGTGTGTGAGTGCGTACATGTGTGTGTGTGTGTGTGCATGTGTGTGTGTGTGCATGCACGTGTGTGTGCTTGTGCGTGTGCATGTGCGTGTGTGTGTGTGTGTGGTGTGAGAGAGGTGGATTTGGTTGACTGACCCAAAAGCCCAAATGTTGGGCTTTTATGAAACTGTATTTTATATTCTTCGGGAATAACAAAAAAGATGTCCTTATGCTATGGTTTGGCCTGGTTAGGTGTCCTTAGCTGTTCAATTCTCACATGCTTCCCTGTGGGAATGTATGACCCTTGTATAACACCACTCTCCAGAACCTCTATATATCTTCATGAAGGTAAACACATCGGCCAAGTTAAAGACAAGATGGACTCCTGGAACCCTGCACGTGGTCTTCCCTCAGAAACAACCCCCACGCTGCCAGCCACATGTGGAAAATACCTATATTTATACAGAACTGATGGGCAACCTGCTCCATCTCTCATAAATGGAGATAAATGGTGTATGTGTGTGTGTGTGTGTGTGAGTGAGTGAGTGTGTGTGTATGTGAGTGAGTGTGTGTGTGTGTGTGTGTGTGTGTGTGAGTGAGTGTGTATGTGAGTGAGTGTGTGTGTGTGTGTGTGTGTGTGTGAGTGTGTGTGTGTGTGTGAGTGTGTGTGTATGTGAGTGAGTGTGTGTGTGTGAGTGTGTGTGTGTGTGTGTGTGTGTGTGTGTATGTGTGTGGGTCTGTGTGTGTGTGTTTAGCTTGTGCTGTTTCTTTCCACTGTTGCCATCAGATCAGCACACATGCAGAATTCCATCTCGAAATAGCATTGACTGCTTCCAAATTAGTCCGGTCCATGTGTGTCCTGTCGAGGAGAGAAGGCACACACAGACAAACAAGAGAGCGGAGATGAGCAGAGGCTAGTGCAGGAGATGGCAGCCCCAGAAAGGATGGCTCTCATTAGTACTCCCAGTGTTTGGCGTAAGGTACAGAGGTCGGCTATTCACAGAGGCATGAGCTCAGAAAAAACGTGTGTTTCCAAGAATCTCTTTTTAAGAGCCTATTTCTGGGACTGATTAAAGTGAAATTCAAACTGGAAATTGTTTACCCTCGTGGAAAAGCAAGTGTTAAGAGATCACAGTCAACACTACAGTAAAACGGAGCGCGTCATGCCTTGTTTTATTTTCAATGGAAATTTTTGAGATTGGGATGTGCGGGTCAAAGATGTGGTGCCCGTGTGTGGATGCTAGTGTGTGGATGCTAGTATGTAATTTCTGTTTTGTTTTGAACCACAGATCAGTTTTTTTCCCCTTGTGGATGACTGTCTCTCTCCCTCAGGGGCAAAGATGCCATTTTCCCATGAGCCATTTTTTCTATTCCCACATGACCTTTGACACAGGCCATCAATGGCCATTCGCATTTGTCCTTTCAAACCACATATGGCTGTCACCTCATGAGTTGCACAGCAGAGGATGTGGATGTTTCTCATGCTTTCTTGAGAAAAACAATGGAGACATTTGAAAGCAGACAAGTTTCCTCGGAATCAGTGACATTGATGCACAGGACACATGCCAGAGTGATTGCAGAGCCTATTCTGAGCGAAACCAAATACACATTTGAGCTGTACATACATTCTCAGGCCTCGCACTGACATAATAAAATAGACATTTTGTCAATGGCTCAGTTTATGCACCCTCTACCACATACCTAGGCCCCGTGTTTTAGTGGAAAACATAAAAATTTCTACATCACCCCAAACTTTGAATGGTAGCATATGTATATGTACGTGTACATGTACGTGTATGTGCAGACATGCATTGGGGATGACCTGGGTTATGTTGTACACGTGACCGTGAAGTTTTCTTATCGCATGACGGTGAATCAACTTGCTGTGAAGCCTCCCGTCTGGAACCAAATGTCCTCTGTTACGCGACACCAGACTTGCGAAAGTGTCAGGAACACAAACTGCTGGCCAACACATGAAAGGCATTCTCAGCTCCTTCTAGGCAAGGTCTGGATGCCAGCAGCTGATCTGGACACAGTAGCAAGGGAATATGGGGCATTCGGTCACTGCCCAAGGTTCAAATGTAATCTGATCTGAATACATTGTGAACATGATCCCTGTTAGAGGCGGCACAGAGCTTATACCCTCGGTTTGAGCCCAGGAGATGAGAGAGAAAGAGACAAACAGAGAGAGAGAGAGACTTGGTGAGAAGGGGCCAGCACAAGCACCCTTGACTTCAGCAATCAGCCGCATGCATAATGTGATAATAACTGCAGAGCATTCAGCCCAGGACACTCCTCACCTGACAGTGTCCTCAGGTGGGAACCTGTAGAATGACTCTTAGATCATCTAGGTCACCATCTGCAGCTGTGTTTTCATAAGAGAGATCTAGTCCAGACAGTTTGTGCTCTCTCTCTCTTTCTCTCTCTGTCTATCTCTGTCATTCTCTCTCTCTCTCTGATTCATGCTCTCTGACAGTCCACCTGGTGGGGTTTGGGTAGGAGCATGGAAGCAGCATGTTCCCCATTCAGTTTGAGCCTTTTGTTTAATGCATGTTACATAAGGGGGGCATAGGAGCTTAGGGAGGCTCTGTACTCTATGATACTGTATGAGGCACAGATAAACCCTTTCTCTCTCTCTCTCTCTCTCTCTCTCTCTCTCTCTCTCTGTCTCTCTCAATGTATCTTTCTATCTCTTTTCTCCCTGCCCCCCTCCCTCAGGTTTAAAATTGTAAGGACCCCCACTGGCATGACAAATAGGTCACTTCAAAACATCAAAACAAAATTCAGAGCATACCAAAACAACAATACAGGCAGAACTCTTTCTCTCCCCATACCTTTCTCTTTCTCTCTCTTTCCTCTCTCTCTCTCTCTCACACACACACACAGTGGCCTCCAGCACAGGCTTTAGCCCCAGAGCCCCTTAAGGTCTTGAACCAGACCCGCATGCTGCACATGCCTCTAGGAGCCAGTCAGGCTGAAGAGATGAGCTAGAGCTAACACACACACACACACACACACACACACACAAACAATCACACACACACATGTACATACACGCACACACGCACACATACACACACATACACACACATGCTCACACACACACACATGTACTTACACATACATGCACACATACAGACGCGCATACACACATACGTACATACACACACAGACACACACACACACACGTACATACACATACATGCACACATACACACACACATGCTCTCACACGCACACAGACGCGCACACACACACGTACACACACACACACACACACACGTATACGTACACACACACACACACGCACATACACACATACACATACACACAGTGTCATAGGGACATTTTTGTTATGACCGCTGTTGAGAGGACAGTGTTGTGATAACAGTGGTGTGTGACAGCATTGTGGCATTCATTTATAACATTATATTGATAAGGTGTTGTTACCATTGGTACCAATAAGTGCACACATTAAGCAGACCTCTCCAATAAGCCCTCTATTATCATAAACAAACAAAACTCTGCATGTCTTGAGAGGTCAAGAGGAACATATTGTGGAAACAGTATTGAGCATATCGACTATTGAGCATATCGAGAGGACAGTCAACATATGGAGAGCCTGGTGACACAGTGTTGACAGGATGGTGCTGTGGAACATTATTGGGACAGGTTTTGTGAGGACGGTGTATCAAGGACAACACTGCAAGCAGTTTTATTAGGCCAGTGTTCTAAAAGTGTTTGTGAAGATTGTTTTGTTAAGGCAGCATTCTGAGAGAATGGTATGGAGATGGTGTTGTGGGGAAAGTGATATTTGGAAGAGAGAGAGAGAAAGATGGAGATGCATGTCGGTGGGGTTGTGTGTGTGTTTGTGTGTGTATGTGTGTGTGTTTAGATTTAGATCACATTTTGAGAGCTAATGCAGAAACAACAATCTACGGAAGTAATTTCTTACTTCTTACTTTCTCATTATTCTTTTCCAAGCCAGCCAACAACATCTCTGTCATAAACTCAGTCATGACAAGGTCCAAGGTCCGGCCAAGTTTTGCTCCCTATCTGATGATATTCCTCATCAGTGAAACCTCAACAATGTAGATGCCTTTGTAATGCAGGCCTGAGAGAGGAGACATGCAGCATGGGAATATACTCACAGCTGCATGACTGTTGTCTCAGAGGAGCTATGGAACAATCTTACCGTAATGGGCGGTACACCCACAGCTCCCACCATTGACTGAGCATGAGAAGCTAGAGCGCGTGCTAGCCTGCGATTGCTTTGGCTTTGATCGGCTGATTGTAATGGCCAGCAGCTGGGGTATCGGTGCTCACCTGAGACCGTGGGAGTGTGTGTGTGTGTGTGTGTGTGTGTGTGTGTGTGTGTGTGGTAGACACACTAGTGTCTGTGTGTAGTGAGATGAGGGGGTGCTTGGACTCTTCTTCCTTCATATGTGGTCTGCTGGATGGAACCTGACCTCCTCGCTCAGGCTCCCTGTTATGCACAGTATGTTCAACATGCAGCCCAGAGGCCCGTGTGTGTGTGTGTGTGTGTGTGTGTGTGTGTGTGTGTGTGTGTGTGTGTGTGTGTGTGTGACAAAGAGAGAAAGAGAGATATGACTTATGATGCTTGCTTTGCTGTGCTTACAGAAACTGAGAGAACGGAAGTGATATCAGAAGACTTTGTGGTCAAGACAAGAAAGAGAACGTTTGTGTGTGTCTTAGGTGAGAAAGACTGAGAGCTGGCACAAGAGAACAGAGAGAGTGGAAGAGAGTGAGAGGGAGAGGCAGAGAGAGCAGTAAGTGACAGAGAGAGGGTGAAAGTGGAAGAGAGTGAGAGAGAGACTGAGTGAAAGGGAGGGAGAAAGCGAGGGAGAGAGAGAGAGAGAGAGAAAGAGGGAGGGAGGGAGAGAAACAGAGCAATGGAGTGAGAGAGAGAGAGAGATCAGGATCTGATCCCTCAGCTGTTTGCCATCTCTTAAACGCTTTACCGCCGTGGTGACAAACGCTGCTTGCCTGCATGCGCTGCCAGCAGCGGTCTCTCCATTCCTTCTCTCTATCTTTTTTTCTCTCTCTCTCTCTCTCTCTCTCTCTCTCCCTCTTTCTCCTCTTCTCTCTTCTCTCGCTGGTGAGGCATGGAGCTGTCTCGCCGAATGTATCGACAGCCCCTCAGTAAGTTGAGCTTGACTTTACTGTTTTGTGGTGGCTTGCCTTGGTATGCTGTGATGTGATTTCACACTTGTGTGTGTGCGTTGACCAGTAAGCTGAGTAATTCCCCAAATTAATATACATGTTTTATTCATGTCAGAATTACCTTGAGTTTGTCTGTATTGGTGTGAGTGTGTACATTTCTCTATTAGTGCATGTGTCTGTTCCTGTGTGTGTGTGTGTGTGTGTGTGTACATTGTACAAGTCCTTCATTGTCAGTAGTGATGTAATGATGTTGATTAAAAAGTGGTCTTGAGAGAAGTAGAAATTTGAATGCTTGGATAGTTTCCATGGGTACGGAGGCTGCTTCATTAGCACAGGTGGAATGCTAGGCTGTGTTATCTGGCTGTAAGAAGGCACCACATCAAAGAGGAGAGAGCTTATCTTCCCATTTAGTACCAGCCCATTCCTTTCCCATCTCCGCCTCCTGTGTCGTTTTAATGCTTGTTTGAGTGTGTTTGAAAATGTTTCTTGGGCAACCAACTGACCCGTCAGTGTTTTGGCTCTGTATATTTCTTTACTGTATGTCTACAACTCTGTGGACTGTGGATTTTGTGGGGATCTTCTGCTTGTTTAGTAGTCAGAACCGTTTAATAGTTGTTCAGTATTTAACCGCTAGATTGTGTGATAAAGACATAACCTGTTCGGTTGTCAATCTGCCAGAATGTTCTGTGTATTTCTCCCCAGTCCATTACTCTACATTTCTCAGACTTGGCATCTACGATACAATTTCAATGATACAATGTCACTGCATGTCTTGATACTGCATGAGAGCCAGTATCACTATGCACTATGACAAGATTTCCTTGCATTCCTTGTTTCTATGTTCTATTTGGCAGCATTATTCTCTGTGTGTTCCTGTACCATTGTGGGCACTTATATCTGCCTTGTAATGAACCTCTCATTGTCACAACCTCTCTTTTCATATATTTAATTAGATTTCATAGTTGGTTGCATTTTTGTATTCACTCTTCAGGAAAATGTTCACCCACAGGCATCTTCCAATGCTAGTGTTTGACTATTGTTTGTGTAAGACTGTCAGGAATAGCCATGTTTTACAAATAGAAGTGGCAAGGCCGAAGATGAAGGTCTGTTTTCTCTCACCGTCCACTCTTTTCCTTGGCTGATAATCCAGTAACAAAGCACTGCAAAGTGCCCATACATAAGTGCAATGTGATTAAAGACAGGTAACGTGTCTTTTTGCGGACGTGTTTGAGTGATGGAGACGCCATGCTGCCGCCACTGACTTTACGTCCTCGGTGCCTGTCTGGTGTTGACCACATGGCGCAGGGGACAGAGACGATGTCCAGAGGACCATTAGTGGCACAGCCTCCGGGCTGTTTACCTCCCCGCTGCCACGACCCCTCTGGATGTATGCGTGGAAGCACTAGGACAGAGAGCAGCCAGACACACACACAAAAACACACACACACAAAGATAGACACAAACTCACACTCCTGTACACAAGTGCTATGGAGCGCCATTGCTCCATCACTATGCTTTGGAGGCTTCCCAAATCAAGGCGCGCTAAGTGCACTTTTGTCATTTCTCCGCACTACAGACAAGCATGTGGGTGTACAGGCCTGTAATTACCCAAGTCTTGATGAAATCCTCTGACATCTTTTTCTACCTCTTCTTATTTCTTACTATACAAGTCCCCCTGCTCTCACACACACATAGACATCAGAACAAGACAGACTGAATCTGCTGCACTGCAGCATCTTGGCTTATATTGTATGTCTGCCTGCCATCTCCTACGTGCCCTTGGAACTCATCAGTTGAGCGCTCAATTCTTCGTCTTTGTCCCTCTTTTTGTCCTCTTTGTCTTACCCTCGTTTTTTTTGGTTAGAAGTTCTTCCTCCAGCTGAAATGCTACCCTTGAAAAATATCTGCTTTCTGATCTATTTTCTATATCTGATTTATTTTCCATTTGAAAAAACATTCTGTGTTTGTCTCTCTCTTTCTTAGTCAAACCTCTTATCCCATTAGCACTGTCACGTCATGTTTGGGTGTATTGTTAGTTTTTTATGAATAACAATTATTCTCAAACAAACAAAAGTTCTCTGTTTTCTCTTCATTTTTGTCTGTCTGTCCTTCGCTCCTATTTTCACCATCATTGTTTCACCCTGCTGCTAGAATGCTAATTTAAAAAGCTAATAAAAAGACAGCAGTGCTTTTTTTGATGTTGTTTGTTTGTTTGTTTGTTATTGACATTCCTCCTGTTCTCTGTCCCCCTCCCCAGAGCGACAGCTGAGTTCCCCCATGGCGGGCTGTAGCAGTGGCAGTGGCGTTGGTGTCACTTCCCCGATGGGTACAAGCGGCGTTGGCTCTGGTGGCGGTGGAGCCAGCAGTGTCACGGCTGCGGTGAGCGGCATCAGCAAGGAGCTGGTCGAGCTACGCCACCTGATCCAGTTCCCGGAGGAGATCGCTGCCGTGCTCACTGAGCAGGAGCTTCAGCTGTTCCGCCGCACGCTGCCCCTCGACTACCTCAGCTTCCTCACACACGACCTCACGCCACCCTATGCCACCCAGTATCACCATCGCCAGAGCCCAGGCCAGGGGCAGGACCGGTGCCAGATGGCACCACTCAGAGAGGGGGAGAGTCTAGGCAGGAGCCAGTCACAGCTGCACCAGCAGCAGCATGCCCAGCTCCGGGTGTCCCTCTCAGCTCCCACTATGTCCACCTACAGCCAGCCATCCAGCACAGTGGAGGACCTTGTGGCACGCTTTAATGAGGTGGGTTTGTGTGTGTGTGTATGTGTGTGTGTGTCTAAGTGTGTGTGTGTGTGTGGTTTGTGAGTCAGTGTGTGTTTGTCTATGCATTTGTGCATGTGTTTTATTCATCTGTGTATGTTGCACATGGATTCTGCATGTGGTGTTTTCTGTGTGTATGTGTGTGTGTGTCTGTGTGTGTGTGTGTGTGTGTGTTTGTTTCTCTGCTCATAAGAGGCTCTATTCTCTTGGCTTTTTTACATGTGGTTATCTTTGGTGTTTGCTCTCAGGTTACTCAGGTTTTTATTGGCTTTTCTTCAGCACAAACCCAGCAGGGATTTTATGCATTTAACCTGGTTTCTGTCTGCAGATTAAAGACCTGACTCAACTCTGAGTCACTTATCAGAAGACAGATTCCACCCGCTGCCCTCATACATCACAGAGTCACAGACATCGCTGCACATTTTAACCATCCTCCTTCTTTATTAGCACATCTACTTACATGCGATACACTGTAGGACGCCTGTTTTGGCGTGCCTCAGTGGACACATTACTGTCCAAGAGAGTAAGTGTTTCTTGTGATCCATGTGAACTTTACGCTGTTCATTAATGAGCTTTGCTTAGGTCACTGCTCATGTTGGAGGACAACAAATCATCTGTCTGTATGGAGAGCAAAAATTATCTGGTATTAATCTTGAAACCGTGCTGTGAACAGCAATCAGTGCAAGGAGTCCTGAGTGACTGTGTATTCTGTACACTTGCCAGAGTGTCAGACGTGGGTCTCATGGTGATGATGTCATGGCTCTGCTGCACATGCCTGTAAGTCTCAGGAAATTAGTGTCACTTCGGGGCTGATGCACAGTATATCCATATTAGGCTAAAGCCTTTGGGCTGTGACATGTAGATATCAGTGTGTCCTTGCAAGTTCACACAAATAGAGTGTTGCGTTTTTTTTTTCACAGACTAGACCATAAGAGGGACAGGAAGTATATGAAAAAGTTGAAGAGAAAGAGAGAGAGAGAGAGAGAGAGAGAGAGAGAGAAGAAAGATTTCTATCTCTCTTAGATAGCCTCCCTTTCTGGATGGATGGCTGAATTTTATGTATTTTATGCCTTTTATTTATGTCTGACAGTCTGACACCACAATAAAACTGCTTTAATCAAAGGGCCAAAAACAGACACCTTACATAAAATGTAATTCCCTTTGTCTGCTCCCAGCAACAATGAGTCACATTTAGTAATATGTGCTGCTACCTCTCTGAATTGAAAGTACACAATATATATTAAAACACATATCTTCTGACAAGATAATTTTGAGGAGATTTTTGCCTCAGGTGCTAGAGAGCGTGTCAGGCCAGCTGTGGAGGTTATATCACTTAAGAACATTTTGCTTGTAGAAATGAAATGAATTGAAAATGTGATTAAATGCAGATTTGTGTGATGGATTGTCATTACCGTATTGGTTCTGGTGATTGGTGGTGGTGTGTGTGTGGGGGGGGGGCCGGGGGGATGGAGTGCTGATCAGGTGGACTATTTTACAATCAGGGTAAGCACTTGACATTCTCTGCATACATGTTACTGTGGCTCACAATATGAGATTATGTTTCCAAAAAAGCCACCAAAACCAAAAAAGAACAGAAGATTCTCTTTTTGTCAGTGTCTCAAAATTCATTCTACACCTCTTTAGCACATCAGATTAGATCACAAAATTAATATAGAATATTTTTTTTAGTCAGAATGAAATATGGAACTTATAACTAATAT